>JACXGM010004824.1:13724-36887 GCA_016801145.1 Umbra pygmaea
TCAGGCGCTTCTGCCGCTGTTTCTGGTTCAAAAGTGGCTTGACCTGGGGAATGCGGCACCTGTAGCCCATTTCCTGCACACGCCTGTGCACGGTGGCTCTGGATGTTTGTATTCCAGACTCAGTCCACTGCTTCCGCAGGTCATCCAAGGTCTGGAATCGGTCCTTCTCCACAATCTTCCTCAGGGTCCGGTCACCTCTAGTCGTTGTGCAGCGTTTTTTGCCACACTTTTTCCTTCCCACAGACTTCCCACTGAGGTGCCTTGATACAGCACTCTGGGAACGGCCTATTTGTTCAGAAATTTCTTTCTGTGTTTTACCCTCTTGCTTGAGGGTGTCAATGATGGCCTTCTTGACAGCAGTCAGGTCGGCAGTCTTACCCATGATTGCGGTTTTGAGTAATGAAACAGGCTGGGAGTTTTTAAAAGCCTCAGGAATCTTTTGCAGGTGTTTAGAGTTAATTCAGATGATTAGGTTAATAGCTCGTTTAGAGACCCTTTTCATGATATGCTAATTCTTTAAGATAGGAAATTGGGGTTTTCATGAGCTGTATGCCAAAACCACCAGTATTAAAACAATAAATGACCTGAAATATTTCAGTTGGTGTGCAATGAATCTAAAATATATGAAAGTTTAATTTTTATCATTACATTATGGAAAATAATGAACTTTATCACAATATGCTAATTTCTTGAGAAGGACCTGTATAGCTTTATAGTTGTCTTTCAAAGAGAATGTAGAAAAAAAGAAACAGAAAATAATTATGCATTTTCTTTATTTTATCTTGTGCCATATTCACTGTGTACATTTAGTCCAAATAGATTTTACATATCCAAAAAATTCAAAGTCTTTTCTTTTTAAAAATATCAACCATATGTATCTCCTTGCTTCAGGTCCAGTGTAACAAGAGGTTACCTTGGGGTTCGTTTTTTAGGTGGAATTTGACAATCAGCGGGCGATCCTTAAGAGGTTAAATCCTACACCTGGAGCTACTGAACTGTAGTTATGGATATAAGAACGCTCTTTAAGAGAGGTGGTGCCTGCAGCTCTGCCGAAGGTAAGTCCGGTGAGAAACAAGGATTTTACCAGTTTAAACAGACAGATATAATTTGAATGGATTGATCGCTCATTAAGCATTGAGTTATTGTAAATTTTAGTTTAATAACAATAACTTGTCAGAACAGGCAAGAATGAGAGAAAGGAGCTGGAGGCTGACAGGGCTGAGGGAGCTGGTCTGATGGAGGTTAGTGATCAACTAGAAAGAAACTGGAAGATGTTTAAGGTTTCAGTTAAAATTGGGCTGTTTTTTATGACATAGGCCTAACATGCTCATGCTCTGAGTGATTTAGCAAGACTTATAGTAGTCTTCAGGGTTTTACTTAATCTTAATTTTATAAAAATTTTGGACTTATCTTGTAGCGTCATGCAATAAGATAGTTTGACGGAGAGGTAGAGCGAACATTGTGGGGCCATTAAAAAAACCCTTGGGGAGCATGCCCTTAAACAACCCTAGTCGAGGCTTAGCCTCCCTATCCATACATCTCTAGTGACGTCCCGGCTAAGAACACATTGTAATTTATGGAATCAGGCAGGTAAAGCAGTTACCAGTACTGTTAATTGCCTTAAGCAGGGCCAGAACCAGTATTAGTGGTCAAATACTCTAACATCTTGGCTATCGTTCCATTGAATTGTTTAGTCGACTAAACTAAACTCCAAGATTTACAATAGAGTAGCTCCAGTCCAGCTATACTAGTTGTCACTGAACTCCATTTAAATCTAGTCTTGTAGTGCATAGAACACAAAAGCACCTGGTGTGGTGAGGACATAAGCAGTGCAGCCCAAAATCGCCACCTTAGTAACGTCATGCCTAACCTTAACCATTAGTATAACCTCATGCCTAATCTTAACCCTAACCTTAAACTGGAAAATTTTAATATAATTTCAAATGCTGAAATGTGTGGAATGTTCTCACATGTATTATGTGAAGGTGCAATGTATAGGACTAATAGGCTGATAGTAAAACGTGCAGCTGAAACATAAAGTAATTAAATGTTGGTATAATGTAATTCATGTTTTCAAGATAGTTTCCAGAGAACCTATTTTGGGCGAATTGCTCAGATGTATGGTTGTAGGAGTGGAAAGAAATCAGCAGTCTTCCGGGACCTTTTGTGCAGAAAATGACTTGTCCAAAATATTATGGATAATAATCACTAAACTTCATTGCTTTCCCATAAATAAAACTGAAAGAGAATGAAAATATCACAAAACACAAATATCTGAACTACTGTGGAAGAGAAAGATTTGCAGAAAATGTTTTTATATTGTTTCTGTCATTTATCTTTTTCCATTCGGAAAATAAAATAACATATCAATCATGGATGTGTTCCAACTTTACATCGAAGAAGATGAATTGAGGATTCCATTAGGCAAGGAGACAGTTGTGCTGTTTCTTTAAAGCCACAGAAAAGGTGGTGTAAAAATAAATGTACACATTTACAACCCGAATAACAGACCAGCAAATAGCCATTATTTAGCTGTCTGGGACATTAAATAGCTACACCTCAATGCTACAGTTAATTAATTTTAACCATTGTGTCTCTAATGGTTTTTTCTTGAACATATGATCTGACTCAAGAAAAAAGCCTGCCCTTCATGATTGTTGTCATACTGTGCATCATTCTAATATCCATCAACAATCCAAACAGTGGCTCCCCCAAAAATATTTCATAGGGGTGGCCAGATGGGGCCATTGAAAATCTTGGGGTGGCACACCAAAACCCACAACTGTATTTCATGAATTCTATTTTGTTGTTGTAGTTTATGTGTGGCGGTCTGCAAGAAACTGTTGGCTGTTGAGCCCGCTTATTGTTGGCTATGAGCCAAAAAAGATTGAAAATGTGTTTTCTGTCATAGTTTGGATTTTTTATGTTTTGTACAGTTTACACTCACCTAATTCATTGTAATGTATAAAAACATATAAGATTACTCATGGAAAGTTAATTTCAATGGTTCCTGGACATGATTGCTAGCAAGATTTTCAAGTCATGTTAAATCTAAAGCTTACTCTACATCGCCTGTTCTTTAGAGTGCTTCAGCAGATCCAAACTGAAGTTATTAATGTAGCCTAGTGGTTAAACTGACACATTCACAACGTGATTGTGAACAAAATTATTTCCCTTCCATATACAGTATATGCCCCAGCAACGTTCAGTCCCATTTATAAAAGAGGGATCTGCCCATGCTGCGCAGTGTTTATCAGTTATAGTTGGCAAGAAATCCAAGAAGATAAAATATGAACATCATTACAGTAATGTCAGATATGATTAGATTTTAAGCAGCAATGTATATCCTGTAACTTGTATCTGTTAGTAGCGAGCCCCCTCCTCACGTCTTCACGTTCTTTGCACTCCTAGTTGAACTTGTACTTGAAATTCAGTCAAGCAATGATAACCGCCTTACTAGATAGCAAAGAAGCATCTTGACAGTTTAGTTGTCATTAATATGGTCAACAGCTGATTTACCTAAAATAATTGATTACTACCCGAGTGGTCTATTACTACTCAATTGACTGTGACAGCTAAATCCTCATTGCACAAATATGGAGAGCAACGCCAATGCAGCGGATAAAACATGTAAGCTAGCACACAACTGTACCAAACTTGCTGAACTACTATAACCTAATGTAACATTAAAGTTATAGATTATACACTCACCTAAAGGATTATTAGGAACACCATACTAATACTGTTTGACCCCCTTTTGCCTTCAGAAATGCCTTAATTCTACGTGGCATTGATTCAACAAGGTAATGAAAGCATTCTTTAGAAATGTTGGCCCATATTAATAGGATAGCATCTTGCAGTTGATGGAGATTTGTGGGATGCACATCCAGGGCACCAAGCTCCAATTCCACAACATCCCAAAGATGCTCTATTGGGTTGAGATCTGGTGACTGTGGGGGCCATTTTAGTACAGTGAACTCATTGTCATGTTCAAGAAAACAATTTGAAATGATTTGAGCTTTGTGACATGGTGCATTATCCTGCTGGAAGTAGCCATCAGAGGATGGGTACATGGTGGCCATAAAGGGATGGACATGGTCAGAAACAATGCTCAGGTAGGCCATGGCATTTAAACGATGCCAAATTGGCACTAAGGGGCCTAAAGTGTGCCAAGAAAACATCCCCCAAACCATTACACAACCACCACCAGCCTGCACAGTGACAACAAGGCATGATGGATCCATGTTCTAATTTTGTTTACGCCAAATTCTGACTCTACCATCTGAATGTCTCAACAGAAATCGAGACTCATCAGACCAGGCAACATTTTTCCAGTCTTCAACTATCTAATTTTGGTGTGCTCTTGCAAATTGTAGCTTCTTTTTCCTATTTGTAGTGGACATGAGTGGTACCCGGTGGGGTCTTCTGCTGTTGTAGCCCATCCGCCTCAAGGTTGTACTGGATGTTTTTCCCTTTTCACACCATTCTTTGTAAACCCTAGAAATGGTTGTGCGTGAAAATCCCAGTAACTGAGCAGATTGTGAAATACTCAGACCGGCCCGTCTGGCACCAACAACCATGCCATGCTCAAAATTGCTTAAATCACCTTTCTTTCCCATTCTGACATTCAGTTTGAAGTTCAGGAGATTGTCTTGACCAGGACCACACCCGTAAATGCATTGAAGCAGCTGCCATGTGATTAGTTGAGTAGATCATTGCATTAAGGAGAAATTGAACGGGTGTTCCTAATAATCCTTTAGGTGAGTGTACATTTGTTATTGGAGTGAATTCAATCTTTTGTATTAAAACAAGCTACCTACTGTAGCTTGCTCTATTTATACAGGCAGCTACTGGAAAGTGTTTGGTCCAGGTCTATCTGTCGTGCCATTTTAATGCCTGGGAAAAGAGAAACCGTTGGCTATCCAGTTAGATATCCTGTCTTGAAACTGAGAACCTATTTTATCATCTATCTATAGGTTTTTAATTTTTTTGTTAACTGTTGCCATTATTAATCGCAATGACGTACATTTTCTGGACACATTTTCAATTCATTTAAATATATAATTATACACTATACTGTGTTCTATTAGATTCAAATTTGCAACCAACATCTGCAGTTCATAAAAAAGTTAATAGATCTAATAGATAGGACAATCCTTTTTAAACTTGAACTGAGTGAATCTATAAATGCAGTTCTCCCTTATCACCTTTTGACACGTCAACTTTAAAATGACGTTAAAATGAAGATTTGTTTTCAGCATAGACTATATATACGGTTTTCAGGAGAGTTTGTTTTTTCCAAGAATGTATATAGCCCAGAAAATCAAAATTTCACCATGTGAATGGTTTCCCCAGGCCACACATCTGCTGTATATATATATATATGTAAATATCAGAGTTAAGGCATCACACACTGATAAACTTTGGTTTCTTATTTTACAGTTAATGTTTCTAATTATCTGATGTGGATAAACTAATACTGGTACAGTTATTGGAATAAAGATAATTAATTCCAAATAAAGAAAATTGGATTATGAATAGAACTTTTCTTTCCCTGGAGAAAACAAATTGGCAGAGTGGATTTGCAGGACAGAGCTAGCTGTAAGCTGATCTCCCAGGCTAGAACATCTAGCCACAATGATTCAGGCCAGAGCTTAAGGCTCAACACAGCTTCAAGTGTTGCACCTCATTATCTGCCTCAGGGAGTGAAGGTTATAGTCATAATTCAACTTTATACAAGAGATGCTTTCAGGTGGATTCTTGCTTAACACAAGAGGATAGTATGAAGTTTCACTTAGCTGAACAGCCTGGTGGGGCGTTATGTCTACACAGCCGCAGACCAAAAAAACATTTTTCTTGCATGCTAGAGACCTGCCCTGCGTTGCTCCAACAATGCACTGGACATTAGCAAGGAAATTGATCATAATACAGGACTGGCCTTGCTTAAGAAGTTCCTAAAGGTACATTAGAATGTCTACCACAGGCTCTGAAGACGGAAGTACGTCCCACCAACCGAGTGGGCAGATCAAGACAGCTGTGCGTTCAACAGGTTCTGAAGCGTTGCAAATTCACCTCTCCATGCCCCAGGATAGCAGTGTTTGGTATTTGTTTTTCTTGCAACTTCAAAAAATTAAGTACTCTGTGAGGGGATAACTCAGAAAATTCTTTGGCAAATGGCAATAATTTGCTTGCAGAAGCTCCCCTTAGACTTAACATTAATCATATAATGTCTGTTAGGTCATCTAGAATGTATTATAATGTCTTTTATTTTTTTTTGTCCTTTTTCTCTTCTTCTGTTTGTACATTCTTGTATTGTTTTGTTTTTTGTATTCTGTTTAAATGTGTCATGTGGAGTGTGGGTTTTGGGGGGTGGTGGGAGGGTTAGGGATCAGTGTGGGTTTATGGAGTATTGGGGGGGAAGAGGGTGCAATTAATGAAGGGAAAAAACAAAAACAAATTATAATTATATGTTGCAAAATACAGTTTCTGTACTGATTCTTTTTAGTGCTTAAAATTTCCATAAATAAATATATAAAAAAATAACCTCTTAATGTGACTAGAGACAATTGAAGCATTGAAGATACAAACAGCTTTTCAATGAGAAGTTAATCGTTTACTTATCTGTAAAAAAATATGAAAGTCACAAGTGCTCAACCCAGGAGTATCTTTGGGATGAAGGGGGCAGTCGGTTGGGATGCTACACTGTCCTGCAGCTACGACATGAAAGGATTACATCATTACTTGAGTGGTTTTGAATGCTAGATGTGTACCTAATAAACTGGGCATTTTCACAGACACATTAAGGCTCATAAGTCAGAAATATTCTAGCCCAGTATTAGGCTTAATCAGTCTCCAACAAGCCACCCACATGTAGAATTTTTAAGCCCCGGCAGAAGCTCAAGTAAAAACGAAGACACGATCAATCACTACAAATCATAATTAATGGAACCTGTTGTTCTAATCAGCACTTGAATCTCCCACAGAACACTTGTCCCAAACTCTACTCTCTATGGTTACATACCTCTAACCAAAGACAGTGCACTATGTAGGTAACAAGGAACAATTTGGGAAGCATTTCAGTTGATAATTTACGAGTCTGTTAAATCCACATTGGGTATTCCATGTACTATTTTATAATAATTAAAGGCATTACTCAGGTGATTAAAATCAGGGGAAAGCGTGAAACTCTAAATAAAACAGTTACAAAGACCACATCCAACAGAGGCTGTAGCCATTGACTGGGGAGCAGGTATCTTGGTCATTTTCAACTAGTTGTATCTACAGTAATGATTAAAACAAAGCAAACTTAAATCCACTATATGAAATTTATTCAGCGGTAGTACTGTACAAGACATTATAGAGTAGGGTAACACTGTATCCCACCAGTATCAGAGGTTGCGTTTGTTATTCTCAAGGTTCAATATAGTAGATTCATAGAGCCTGCAAGGGAATTCGAATTGACATTATTCCCAGGAATGCTGCTACTAATATTGTTTACAAATACTAGAGGCTTTAAACACACATTACAGACATGACAGTGCTGCATGGAAAGAAAAAGGGATGTTTAAAGAAAAAAGGCAATTAACTAACAGTCTTCAATACCAGACAATGTCCCCAGTTCCAGTCAGGGTTGTATCCAAACTAAGTGTCTACCAAACCCCTAACCACACGTAAAGAGCCAGGGTTACGTTCAGCATGTGGTCAAATTAAACAGCTTCAGAGATTCAGATGACTTCTACGTTCACATGAAACAAACGTGTTTATAGATGTCTGAACATTGACGTTTCAGCGATGTTTCAAACGTTCTATTGAACGCCCACTGAACACCGCCCTCACTCCTTCCTGCGTTTCTTGTCGTGGTCGTACTCCTTAGAGCCTCTACTGGTGGACGGCCGTTTGGAGCCTCCGTGCTGCTTCGCCTCCTCCAAGAACTTGTCCAGACCGAAGGGATCCTCCTCAAACTGGACAGGGCCGTCACGCCGAGGACCGTGGTCCGTACCGGAGAACTCCCGATCAGGAACAAACCTGGGATGGAGAGGGAAGGAGTTCGCGTTTCAGATAGAAAATATCAAATGTTGGTTATATTCCCTCAAAATGGCTGGGTTGTGGATTCTGGTATGGTCTACAAAAAGTATAAAGAAACAGCAAAGAAGCCTACACACCCCAGTAGTACCTACTGCTTTCATAAACCTGTCAACATAACCGGAACAGTAAAACCTGGCTTATAAGCCCTATAGCAGGGCTCACAGCCATGTAACACACAGGGTTGGATCAACAGGGTTTATAGATGCACTATGATACAGGGTACAGATGCAGTTAGTCTCCCTGCTCTGGTAAAGTTACATTAAGTGTACTAATGCAGGCTCACTGCATGTAAGGATAAGTTAGGCTTATACGTTCATTATCAATTATCAGTAGACTGTGAACCTCTCCCCAAAGGCAGAAGTGGTGGCAGACTAACAGATGGCCCATAGTACCTGGTGCATGAGTGCCCAAGTATCCTCAACACAGCCATTAGACACACGCCAAGTCATTATTACAGTAAGGACCGTCTAATTTAACAGATGGCCCATAGTACCTGGTGCATGAGTGCCCAAGTATCCTCAACACAGCCATTAGACACACGCCAAGTCATTATTACAGTAAGGACCGTCTAATTTAACAGATGGCCCATACTACCTGTTAAATCGACGTACGAGCTCTAATCTTTAGTATCTAGTGTTTGGAATTGTGCACTTTACCTTCACTTTACAAGGTTAGTTCACCGTTTCTCAACTACAGCAACAACTTAATAGCAATTTGGGGTCATCTGCCTTTTTCAGTGTGACAAGGCCTGTCACTCAACTGAATGGGTCAACGCATTAATAATAAGGCTGTCAAAATGCTTAACGCATGCTATTAATTTAACTATGGAATACTTTAATGCGGCACCATCAGCAGGTGCTTATTTTGCGACTGAGGTTTTCAAGCGCTGTACCAGAATTTTCCAATAAATTTAAATCCATGCGAGGGGCCAGGGCTCTCCAGTGCCCCCATTTCACGAGAATGACATTTGAGACAAGGAAAACATTTTTATGAGCGCAGTGTGCAAGTAAAAATTACAACCTAGCATAATTAATCCCCCCCGCTTCTAATTGTTAAAAAAACTACAACTCCCATATTCCGCAAGGAGTCATGCACCAACTGCAGTCGTTTGTGACAACGCAGTGCAGTCAAAGTTAGAGAAATGTGGGAAAAAGAAAAACTATAAATTGTGTGTTACTTGAACATTTTTCAATGCGCTCCTAAATTTCTGTGTGCGCTCCGACAGTTTTTTATTTAGGAGTACATGTACTCCTTGGGGAAAAAGTTAGCGTTGAGCCCTGAGAGCTCTTCACAGTTAGTTTTATATAAAGTGCGGGTCGTACACATACTTTAGTAGCCTACACAGAAGGTGATGCTTCAAGTTGCTTTTATCTAGACATTTGTAATGAAAAATAGGCCTGGCCCAGATTGTAGTAAACAAGAGCTACTGGACAAGACCGTAACACAGGTCAAATACCTGCACACCCAGCTTCTCTCTGAATACAGCAGTTGAATTTGATACTTCAGCCTAATAGAGCAGTAACTCTACTGTTGCCTCGATCTAGGAGACTTGCACTGAGGTAGGAGTAGGGTTGCCATGATTATGACATTTCGCTGACAATTGTCACACAAATAACTGCGATTAACAATTTCATTGTCTATTTTTTTATTTTAGGCCAATATCCTTATCTACATGCACAGCAACTCTTCTTCCTTGCATGCTAATTCATTTTGTATTGAAGAGCTGCATTCATGGCAAGGCTATAAAACGCACCAGACTGTTAACATGTGTCATTGAAGCATGTATATAAAGTCATCCAAAGTATATTTTAGAATTTCTCCCTAAATAAAAAAGCCCTCCAGTAATGAAAGTCAAACATTCTAAAATTGCAATTAAAAAACTGCAAAAAATGTGATAGATTCATTATTTTAATCATTTGACAGCTATAATTAATAATGCTAAAAATGTAATGCCATCAGTTTTTTGGATGTTTATCACGATGCATACACAATGCACACAGCTATGACCAAGAATTTAATCCCAAAAAAGTGAAATGTTGACATAACATTTAGTACAGCTGCTCATTTGGATCAGAGCTAAGACCTCTCCAAACCATTACCCAGAACTAGGCCTGGGCGATATGGCTTCAGGTGTCACCTTTTGTTGTTCGAATGCCAATATAATTACAACTGCCTAGTTGTATTTAACTGATAAGTAATATCCATGTAAAAAATAAAAATTGTTTAACATGTAAATAAGCAGAGCGAGTCAATTAAATGACACATGCTATAGCCTTTTTCAGAACCACAGATGACATTCACTGCGGGAAAATGCGCCTGTATACCTGGCAGACGAATGGGAAACTGTCTTCACCGGACATTCGATGTGATATGTTTAACCTAGATTCATCCAATTTTAAACTTAAATACAGGAAATGAAAGTGTTTTGCTTTGTCTCTGGTTATAACAATAGTGGCTTTTTTGTGATTAGATCACTCAAACATAGCACAGCCAAAGCCGACATAGAGCAGCATAAACATTTCCTTTAGTGCAGATGTTAACAAGTAGAGTATTCAAAGCAGCGCGTTATACCATGCACCTACATAAGCTGTTTTGAGTAGAGTTTACATTCAACTTGTTTCGAATCACCAGTTACATTGATTAAATGCTTCCATACTACGCTATGAAAAAAAAAACAATGCAGATAAATGAAAGGGAATTTCAGGTTATGGTATGTGGTATAGGCCTTATTGAATATAATATCGGAGAACGCCTTTGTTAAAAAGATATCTTATTAGTGGTGTACTGTTTGACTTACAGAATACAATATTCTGTAGCATATTTCTTTCTTTCAGCAATGGTGTAGTTAAGTGAGACAGGCAGGAATCAGAACTCACACAGCAGATCGCACACTGGGTTTGGTGCGTTGCGCAAGGTTTCATTCGCTCCGCTCCCAAGCGTAACATGAGCCCGCCATCCCCAATTAAGAGCCATCGACCGCGGCTGTCACACAGCCATACGGCTGCTCGACTAAAAAGAAATCTTAGCCGACCAAGAGTATATCGACCAAACAATTGACCAGTCGACTGAATGGGGTCAGCCCTAATAAAATGCAAACAAAACTAAACAAAGTAAAGATGCTTGGCAGTATCCAGTTGTCAATAAAAGGCCCAGTCAAACTCTCATAGGGCTGCATCTTTCGACTGGACCAAAGGTGGAGTACAACGACACCCCCTTCAGCTCTCTTTTCACGAGTACTGTTGTAGAAGCGAGGCAACTTCGGCAAAATATTTGCGGCTTGGCAGCGCATACCTAGGGTTGAGAACTTTAAGCATGTTAATAAACCCCGGCTTTTCCAGTGTATATGGGCACCATATCTCTTGGTATACATTTCGCCACTGCATCTGTGATTGCTTTCCACCGGGGCCTTTTCTTGTCATATGGGATACAATTCGAAAATCTTTCTAAGAATGTAGTTTTTCTTTTTGCGGGTGTGTTTGAACTGCAGTCTTGTTCATTACGTTGTGATGCACACACCTTCCATTCGGCTGCATGCCTCTGTTTAAGATGCTGTAATAAATTTGTGCAACAGCTTTTAAACACACTTTGCAATGTGGAATTATTTGTTCTGCGTCTGACACTGAAAAAGCTAACAAATTCCAAACAACGGATGGAACTGTGCCTTTCTTTGGAGCGCGTTCTTTCGTGTTAACTGCCATGTTGACTCTGTGGCTAGAAGGAAAGCGGGGCGGGGAAGGCCGGAGCCCACTCTGAACTACAGAAGCCTATGGGAATCGTCGGTGGTGGCAGTAAAAAAAAAAATTTAGTTAAAAACAAATAGCCCTAAACGTCAAATTCGAGTTAATCGATAAAATCGATTTATCACCCAGCCCTACGTAGAACCCTATTATATCTCCTTAGCTGAAGACATTCACAACGATTCACAAAACAAATAAAAAATATTGACATGTTATGAATGCAGTGATATGTTTAAGGTTGAGCAATGACAAAGAAATTGATATCTTTTCTCATATCATTCGATATCGATAAATATCACAATACACACTGGGAAGAGGAACTTCCAGTCATTTAATGCTCTCGCAAATCTAAAAAAAGTGTGTACTTGCCAAAATGTGGACAAATTTTGAAATCTATTTTAGTGCAATGCAGTTGTCTAATCTGTCCTACAAATGGAAAATACCTTAACTCCCCAAAGTGTAGAACTGATAAAAATCACTTTAGTTGTAAGCAAAATATTGGAAATATGGCAAAGACAACCAACTATTTTCTCCAAAAACCAACAAAATTTACTTAATATTTGTCCACAAGAAAGCAGATCTTTAATGTTTCAAAAATGACAACTAATTTTTCAACCATTGAAGATATGGCCTTTTGCCTTTGAAAAAGTAAAAGTGAAAAAAAAATAAGGTAAGGACAACAGAATGCAAAAGGGTTTTCCCCTTATTCTACACAAAAATTGGGTTAATGTTATGTTTGAAATAATGTAGTTTTAATAGGGTTTGCTTTCTTGTCACAACATGCAGATTTAACTCCATAGTTGCCCTACTTAGTTATTTAGGATTTTCTAAATAATTTGGAACCATATCCACCAAAAAAAATCCTGAATTCCAGCAGATAGTTTTAATGGATTGGTTCCTATGCAAATCCTATATACAAAAACAGATTCCTATAAAATAGCACCTTAAAACCGTTTTAATCTCACGTGAGTCTATTAGATCCTATTATGATAACACATCCTAAGTGGACTGTTTCATTAGGTGTGTATGTCTTCTTTCAATGAAAAGTAGAATAATTGAAAGCGCTTCAGAAACCCTGATATTAGCTACATTGGTAAATGTAGTCATGTTGTGAGTGCAAACAGCAAGTTATTTCATACCGTTTAGAACATAGTAATACAACAACGTGCTTTGGCAGCCCCAGTGGGAAAGAACACACTACAAGCACCTTGGCAAAACTTGTTTTCTAGCGCGTGTGCGTCGCTCACCTATTTTGTAAAGAACACCTCATTACTTCTCTGTTCTTGTCGTCGTCGTCATTTACACAAAATAACTGTTAGCTAGCTAGGAGTTCAGCTATCAGTTGAAAAGCCTAATCAGACTCCTAAGTGTGGCTTCACTTTAACATGAGCTGCATCACTTCTATCCATGACCAGATTAATTGGACAGTGCGCTCTATTGTTTCTTGTGCATGCTGGCACAACGAGATGAATAACTTTAAGAACAGCGTCATAAACAGAGTATCGAAGTGGCAAGCAAATGCAATTCATGTTTCAAACAAAATCGTTTCGCTGTGGCGCATTGCAAAGCTGTAATCCTGACTTGCGATGCTCAACTCGCCAAACATGTCATGCACAGAATGTTTCTCTGTACTTTGTATGACTTCAAAACGCCAAACCACTGCCATATAATACCAAAGTGATACATCCGTTTTAGTCACAATTTCTTAATTCTCTTTTTTCCTTTTTTTGCTTTCCCTATCAATTCGAACCATCTTTCAACCATTAATTCAACACAGGTTGTCAGTGATGCGCCTGAGCAGTGTCGGCACGTACCTGAACGTGCACGCAGTACAATGTTGTAGTTTGTGGAATGTGTTTATCATGGTTTTATTTCATTATAAATATTGATATTAATTTATCGCACAGCCCTTGATCCCCTCAACTTTTCTGGGTCAATTTGATCTCCAGCCAGGGCGGAAAGCCATTTTGATACAGTATTATGTCCTTTACTGTCAGAGCTTATGCATAAAACTCATTGTAAAGTGAAAGATCCTGCTTTAAAGCCAAAACCAAACAAATGTAAATATATAAAACATGAATATATCCAATTCCTGCCAGGCCTTATAGTCAAGATTAAGGCAGCAGTCTGTACCTGTTGTTCTGCATCAGTGTGTCCAGGTCATCTCCGTAAACATCCTTGTCGGAGCTTTTGCCGGGCCTGTAGATGTTCTGGGCCATGTCCCGGCCACCTCTGAACGGCTGATCGTACACGTTGTACATCTCATCCTCACCGCCTGCAAAACCACTGTCCATACCCTAATGGGGAAAACCAAGGTTGAATAGAGACCATAGAAAGCTTCCAGCTCCAGTAAAACCTCCAGTACATGACAGCACAGCCTGGTTTATCTCACCTTGCTCTGGTTGAACAGCCTCTGGTCGTACTGAGCCTCGTTGGAGGCTCTGGGGTTGGGCTGACCCAGAGCAATGAGCTCACTGACGTCTCTGTCTTGATCCCTCTGCAGCTTGGACCTAATATGAAGATCGAGCGGTTAAAGAGAGGACAACAATACACAGGACATGTTGGACCTGACCATGAAACATCTAGCAGTTACATAGAAGACAACACACAGGACATCTTAGATGTTTTATGCTCGACTGGTGCTGGAATTGAGATATTTTTAAGGAAATGTTGATGTTTGGGCAGATGCCAGGCAGTCAGCGAGATGAAGTCAGCAGACCAAACCTCTGTAGCTCTAGGATAAAATGGATTGCTGCACCAGAGTGCCTCTACAGCAGTGTGGAAACATTACTGCCCCATAACCTGATTACAATGCCCATCTCCTCCAATCTGCAGATAATCACATCCAGCGGATGGAACTGCCAGGTTAAGTGGACCGTGTGCTGAGCGTCTCCATTATATAGGTCCAGCCGACGGTCCGCGCCATCTTCGGCCCTACTCTCCCTGACTCACATCCGACTGCTCCACTGCAGACACGCGTCTGGAGCAGAGCTGCTCAGTCTCACTCTCCTGTCTGACACTGTCCGTCTCTCCTGCCGTGGATGGAGGATGCTGTGGCCCAGCTGCACTTGTTCATGGTTGCTGGTGCATCCTGAGTGCACGTGTGTGTGTGTGTGTGTGTGTGTGTGTGTGTGTGTGTAGTTGTCATGCTGTTTCTGTGCATGTGCTAGTCAAAGTGAAGGCACCTCTTATCAGGGGCAGCTCTGGAGATGTTCCTGTCATGCTGTCTCTCTTTCCGCCTGTCGTGCCGGATCTCATCACGCTCCCTGGCCTCGCCATCCTCGCCGCCTGCCAACGTGTGAGAGAGTGAGAAATATTAAGATTGACTGATTACATAGACGCCAGATTTGATGAGATTTAAAATCAATCAGGTCAACATGAAATCCCTCACAGATGATGTGGTGTACTGACCTTTCTCCACTCCGTGACCTTTGATCCCTGCCCTACGGTCTCGGGCCAATTGAGCCAGTTCTCTGAGTTTTTCCTCTTTCTTCTCCTTCTCTTTCTGGGCCATCTTTTTCTCCACCTGGGCTCTCATTTCCACAGCCTCTCTAGCCTGAATACACAAACATTTTACAATACTACTAAACAACATTGTGGCTTACAAAGACTACAAGCATACTTGTGGCTTACAGTGCTTAGGCATAGCACAAACAGTCAACGTTTGAGACCATTACTGTGAACAGCATACAGAAAGGTAGTTAGCTTTGAAATGGACCGAAGGGATACAAGAGAAAACTACATAATCTCAAACGGTCAAAAAGACAGTGTACCTTTCTGTCAGCGATGTAGAGCGCCTCGGCCAGTTTGGCAAAGTTCTCATTGATGTGAACAGTCTGCAGCCCTCGGCCGTCCGCTGCCAGGCGCTTGTCCAGGGGGATAGTGTAACCCTAGGAGACAAAACACACAAAACACATGGAGTTCAGAAACACAGTAAGAAACACAGCCATTAACGCCTAGACACAAAACATACGATGTCAGCGGTCTTGAACTTTGAAAAAAACTATTGATGCTCTGGAGCATCGGGAGCTAGAAGGCGGAGCTAGAAGGCGGAGCTAGAAGGCGGAGCTAGAAGGCGGAGCTAGAAGGCGGAGCTAGAAGGCGGAGCTAGAAGGCGGAGCTAGAAGGCGGAGCTAGAAGGCGGAGCTAGAAACCTTTGCGTTCTTCCAGTTGGAGATGCAGGGCGGGATCTTCCACTCCTGTTGCTCCTTGACGGTCATCTGACAGGAGACAAAACCAACAGGAGACATTTACCAAGGATACAAAGACAGACGCCCGCATCGAGACAATGGGAACTCAGAAACGTCAAGCGTTGAGACCGGCTTGTGGTTTTCAAATGTGAACCCAAATGGTACCTTTCTACTCGGGGAATGCATGACTGGAGCAGGGGGGGACGGGGGACCACGGGGAATTTTCTTATTGATCCTGCAATAGAAACATTTACATATAAAATTACAAACTAGGCAATGTACATGACTCAATTTAGCATTGAATACAGCAACGTCTTGAAAATGCCAGAAACACGTTTAAATCACACAAGTTTAGTGAGGAGTGACCATGCACCTACATGCATCGTTCCAAGATTCTCATGTAATAGAGCAAGGATTCGCGCCACACTAAACTGATCCAAAAGTACTAGCATGTTTTCTTACCTCAAATGAACTGTAACACAAAACAATTTCCCACTAAATTGTACCAGGCCAGAGACCTGTTATCTAGATGGAATGTCCTTGAAAGCGAACGTGCACATGAAGCTGACAGTGACACTGGTGTTCTATTTTGTGGAGCTCCGCCCCATAGGGGGAGCTTTAGCTCCTAGTGGATTTTCCCTCCTTCTCCGCTCCACTCACAGAACTGGAGTTGCATAACTCCGGTAACCATCGAAACATACTTACTTGAAGCGTGGTGGCTCCATGGGGTCCTTCTGCATCTCCACCATTCGGATGACCCTTTGTTTGGCCCCAGAGTTAAAGGCCACACCTTGCTGGGACGGAGTGTACCTGAGGGGATTATGAAAGAAAAAAAATCTGAATAGATACTACATTATACCCCAATTCAAAAACGTTGGGACAGTGTGGATAATGGGAATATATAAAAAGGTCAGTCATTTGAAAACCTAATGCACCTTGTACTATATTGAAAACACAATATATAATGTAATATTGTTTTGAAAATATACATCCATTTGAAATCTGATCTTAGAACAGGCGCATTTAGAAGTGGTTTTCGGCCTTGCCCTTTACACACAGAGATTGGATCGTATTCCTTGACTCTTAATTATATTGTGCACTGTAAAAGGTGAAATGCCCAAAATCCAACTGATTTGTCTTTTGGGAATGTTGTTCTTAAAGTATTGGATTATTCGCTGACGTATCTGTTGTCCGATTGGGGAGCCTCGACCCATCCTTGCTCTAGAAGGCCTTTTTGGAGGCTCCTCATACACTATGATTATCTTACCGGTTTCACGTCACCTTATCTCAATTTGTCACATTGATATTTGTCCTAATTTCCACCTAGAAAACATACCCAAATTTCACCTTGTTATATTGGACCTGAAGTAAGGAGATACATATGCTTGATATTTCTTTCAAATAAAGAGTTTGACATTTGTGGATGTGTAAAAACAATTTAGAATAAGTGTACACAGTGAATCTTACACAAAATCAAAGAAAATACATATGTTTGTGTTTCTCTACACATGTCAGATGCAAATAAAAAGTCATATTGAAATTAGGGGCTGGCAACACTTCTAATGAAGTCCCCCTGAGGAGGACAACATGCCTAAATATTAGAACCATACAGTCAAGAGCAAAGGAGCTATAGACTATTTTGTATGAGGACCTTTAAGTGTCCCATCACAATTGTGCCCAAATGTACCCAAGTGTTCAAATAAATCATTTTCATAAATAACTATAAAAATATGACATGGTTACAAAAAAGTTAGTATTCTTACAAAACACACCTGACAAGCACTACATAATAAATGGAATACAAGACTCTGGTTACGCACGGCTGTAGTTCTCGTTCTGTGTTGCTCAGAAGGATCAACCCAAAATGACCGAATAGCCCAGCTCACTGGCTGACTACCTAGGTTGAACTCAGACAGTTCAAGTCACGACTTGATGGACTTACTACTGTCAGGCAGGTGAGTAATGATTTGGCGAATTAGCGCGCCCCTGATTTGAGCATACACAGACACAATCATGTATTTCTGCCTTCCCGGATCTTTAAATGCTGAATCGGCTGTCTACATAGCCTGGGGATTCGGAATCTGATAGAATTCAGCAGCTAGAACACTGTTTTGAAGGTTGAAAGTCTGGAAATTGTGACTGTAAATGAAGCGGTTTGCTTGTATTGAGATAAGAGTTGGATTGAGTTTTTGATCGTTTTTCACATAACAAATGGATTTTATTAATGAAAACAATGCTTTATTTCAATGCTTAGACCATTCGGATGATGAAACAGAAAAAGATAGCTGTACATATTTTTGTTGGACGTGGATTTATCAGAGGAGTCGCAATAACAAACAGGTTTGTTTACAATGTACTAACAATGCGCTATACTCACATTATTACACGGCTTTTTATTTTTGTCATAGTTATTGTAAATCGGATATACTAGCTAAATTTGTGAGATTCTAAGCTTTCTCAGTATCAGCATTTGAAACAGTTTATATTTTTAAGATCACACAAACGGCACTATCAGTATAGGTATTAAAAAGAACATTTAAAAAAGGAGATAGCTAAACAATCGCATTTATGTTGTCAAGCAGGTAATTAGCATACATTACCCACAGTGCATAGAGCGGCCAATTGTCAACATATGTGAAATGAAACCAATACATGTGAATCTAGTGAGGTTTGCCATCTCCCTATTAGTATCCGTCTTAAAGCCAGGAGACAATGACAAACACATATATAAATACACTAATCAAAAATATAAACGCAACACTCGTTTTTGCCCCCATTCATCATGAGCTGAAAAAAAGCCTATTTCTCTAAAAAAAAAATCACAAATCTGTCTAAATCTGTGTTAGTGAGCACTTCGCCTTTGCAGAGATAATCCATCCACCTCACAGGTGTGGCATATCAAGATGCTGATTAGACAGCATGATTATTGCACAGGTGTGCCTTAGGGCTGGACACAATAAACGGCCACTGAAATGTGCAGTTTCATCACACAGCACAATGCCACAGATGTCACTAGTTAAGGGAGCAAAACTGACAAGTCAGTGATTTAAAGACACAACAGGTGGACTGAATTGTTTGTTTGTGATTCCTTAGGCTGCGGAGCTGGCCCTGGTGCTGAATCCACCTGTAGTGGCTTTAAATCACGGCGTGGGAGTTGTACTTACATACACAGTGAGTTTGTGCTTCAATTGTGGTCATCTTAGCTATAGGTAGGTCAGTGAGAACAACCACACATACAATCTCACAAAAATGAGTAGACCACTTACATTTTTGGAAATATATGACTATAACGTTTTGTGTGACAACACTGAAGAAATGACACTTTGCTACAATGTTGTGAGTGTACAGCTTGTATAACAGTGTAAATTTGCTGTCCCCTCAAAATAACTCAACACACAGCCATTAAGGTCTATACTGCTGGCAACAAATCTGAGTACACCTTCAAGTCCAAATTGGGCCCAATTAGCCATTTTCACTCCCTGGTATCATGTGAGCCATTAGTGTTAGAAGGCCTCAGGTGTGTTAAACTTGGTGTTTTTGCTCTCACACTCCCTCATACTGGAAGTTCAACATGGCACCTCATGGCAAAGGATTTTTTTATGATCTGGGAAAAAAAATTGTTCCTCTACCTAAAGATGGCCTAGGCTATAAGAAGATTGTCAAGACCCTGAAACTGAGCTGCAGCACGGTGGCCAAGACCTTACAGCGGTTTAACAGGACAGGTTCCACTCAGAACCGGCCTCGCCATGGTCGACCAAAGAAGTTGAGTGCACATGTTCAGCGTCATTTCCAGAGGTTGTCTTTCGGAAATAGACATACAGTATGAGTGCTTCCAGCATTGCTGCAGAGTTTGAAGGGGTGGGGGGTCAGCCTGTCAGTGCTCAGACTACATGCCGCACACTGCATCAAATTGGTCTGCATGGCTGTCGACCCAAAAGAAAGCCTCTTCTAAAGATGATGCACAAGAAAGCCCACAAACAATTTACTGAAGACAAGCTGACTAAGGACATGGATTACTGGAACCATATCCTGTGGTCTGATGAGACCAAGATAAACCTATTTGGTTCAGATGGTGTTAAGCGTGTGTGGCAGCAACCAGGTGAGGAGTACAAAGACACGTGTGTCTTGCCTACAGTCAAGCATGGTGGTGGGAGTGTCATGTCTGGGCCTGCATGAGTGCCGCCAGCACTGGGGAGCTACAGTTCATTAAGGGAACCATGAATGCCAACATGTACTGTGACGTACTGTAGCAGAGAATGATCCCCTCCCTTCGGAGACTGGGCTGCAGGGCAGTTTTCCAACATGATAACGACCCCAAACATCTCCAAAACAACCACTGCCTTGCTAAAGAAACTGAGGGTAATGGTGATGGACTGACCAAGCATGTCTCCAGACCTAAACCCTATTGAGCATCTGTGGGGCAACCTCAAACAAAGGTGGAGGAGCGCAAGGTCTCTAACATCCACCAGCTCTGTGATGTTGCCATGGAGGAGGTGGGAACCTATGAATCTCTGGTGAACCCCATGCCTGAGAGGGTTAAAGCAGTGCTGGAAAATAACAGTGGCCACACAAAATATTAACACTTCGGGCAATTTAACTTAGGAGTGCTCCCTTTTGTTGCCAGAGGTTTATACCTTAATGGCTGTGTGTTATTTTGAAGGGACAGCAAATGTACTCTGTTATACAAGCAGTAAGCTCCCTACTTTACATTGTAGCAGTGTAATTTCTTCACTGTTGTCAGATGAAGTTATAATAAAATATTTACAAAAAAACACAGCGTACTCACTTGTGAGATTAAATACATACATACGATAGAAATTTGTCCATATTTTAGCATTTTTTGGCAATCTTTTCACTGCTTTAATTACTAAAAAACATACTAACAAAATAAAGATTTTGGGGTTTGCAATATAGCAGTATGGATTTTTTCTCCCATCGATAGTGTGTGTTGCAAATAACATGTCCTATATCCTATTATTTGAGTCAGATATAATGTGGCCCTTTCATTTGGTTTAAAAAACTCAATATGGCCCTCAAGAAAACATTATTGCCCACCCCTGCATTACATAGAATAAGCATACCTGATGTACTGTGCAGGCGCCTGCTTATCCGCGGCCCTCACAGGCATGGCTGCAGCTATCTTCTGGGAGACCTGCTTCATCAGAGCGTCTCGCGTCTTCTCCGTCAGCTCCTTGACAGCCTCCTCGTCAGGCTTCTGCAGCTCAGGGGCATCATCGTTCAGCACCTCCTTAGGGAGCAGGTCTGTGTACTTACTGAAGATCACCTGGAAAGTTCAAAACAGACAGCGCAGGTGTCACATTTCAGTCAAGTGTATATTTTATGTACCAAAAGCAATTGGCCTTCCAGATATAGGGGTTCTTTCAACTTTGTGAAATAATTATAACATTTGTTTTTAACACAAATTATTTCACAAAGTTGAAAGAACCCTTATAACGCATTCATCTGCACAGTCCCATATAGCCCATTAACATAGCACACGGGCTGGATAGACCCTGTTCTCCTTAATGGAGAGAACTGACTGATGAGGGAGATTGTTAAATAAGTACTTTGTTGTTCCCCTTTAAACATCTGTGATCATTGTGACAGCTTGTTTGATTTTTTATCATTGCTCCTATTTCATCTTTCAATGACTCACAGTGTCTTTTGCAGTTTACATAAAAGGACAAAAAAATATAAATTTATATTGAAACGCTAGCAAATGCAACATGTTTTCACTAGTTTACATGTTACACTCTCAGATTGTAAAAGGGTCTAGCCAGCCATATATGTAATAGTAATGTTACCTTTTCCTTTCCCTGTCCCTGTCTGGCAATAGCATCATATTTGATCTTGCCCTCCGAGTCCACCTGTACAGCCAGGGCATTGGAAGTCTTCTTCTTCCGGCCCATTTCGAGAGGGAACTGGGCCACATGGACCTCAGGGAATGCACCGCCATCTCCAAAGTCCTACAACAAAAGAAAGGGTGTTCAAAAACACAGAGAATAACAGGAAAAAGCATGTGCAACCGTTCCCATTTCTAATGTCCTACTACAAATGGAGTCTATATCATTCAGTTTATTAATATATGAGATCCTAGTTACCTCCTCACACGCCAACTTTCCTTCAAACACTGGGTGTAGTTTCTACACTGGTGATACTATAACAAAGCATGAAAGCAAAATGTAATGCATGTAACTAGGTTACATCACATTACCTCAAGAGACCGGGGCACCCAGGTTTTCCTGTAGCCGTAGGGAGGGGGGTCTCTGCGGGAGGACACCAGGGCGGTGGAGTGAGACCTCTGTGCACGGGCCTTCTCCTCGGCTTCCAACTGGTCCTGAGACAACTGAGTCGGCGCCGGTAAAAAGCTGAGTTGAAAAAAACAAACCAACACCACGTTGTTATTCTTTTTAAACTAACTACGATGTCCATTATATAATTTGGACAATCAGCTAGTAGTTTAGCTACGCTGGCTTCAATGTAACGGACGTGGACGGGCAGTTAGGTAAAGTTACTAGCTAGCTTTGTACGTAACTAGGTTGCAAAACCAACCAAATAAAGACAGTTTCATTTGATGGAAGTAGTAACGTAATAGTACATTTTCCAATTAAACTCATCCGGATTCACGAGTAAACTTGCGATGTATCTAAATCATACGTCTCCTCATACATGAAATAAAAGATCAGGTACTAGCTATTTAGCTAACTGTTGTAGTGCGCTAGCTAACTACTGTACCCTGCTAGTTAGCTAACGAAGAAAACATCGATTTAAAAGCACGGTTATGACATTCAAATCTTAATTCATTTACAATGCAGTGTAGATTTCTCCAATGCCATGTTATTGTTCAAATTCTTCGTGACAGCTTTTCAATAATCAGTCAAATAAACCTACAATAATAAGGCCTTGCTACAACACTCACCTGGTAAGCGACATTTTCTTTCCTTCTCTTACGGCCAGTGTTGCCAGATGCCAGCCAGGTTTTCCAGCCCAAAACCTCGTCAAAAACCGCGAGAATTCACAAAAAACCGCCCAATTTTTTTGTTTCTCATTTAAACACATTGAAATCATTAACAAGCTTTAAAATTACTTTTTTACTTAGTCTATACGATTTCAGAAACAATATTCAATCAAATGAACGCAAAAGTAGGCTT
>JACXGM010004825.1:0-36766 GCA_016801145.1 Umbra pygmaea
CAATTTTGGTGAGCTCTTGCAAATTGTAGCCTCTTTTTCCTATTTGTAGTGGAGATGAGTGGTACCTGGTGGGGTCTTTTGCTGTTGTAGCCCATCCGCCTCAAGGTTGTGCGTGTTGTGGTTTCACAAATGCTTTGCTCCATACCTCGGTTGTAACGAGTGGTTATTTCAGTCAAAGTTGCTCTTCTATCAGCTTGAAACAGTCGGCCTATTCTCCTCTAACCTCTAGCATCAACCAATCAAGGCATTTTCACCCACAGGACTGCCGCATACTGGATGTTTTTCCCTTTTCACCCATTCTTTGTAAACCCTAGAAATGGTTGTGTGTGAAAATCCCAGTAACTGAGCAGATTGTGAAATACTCAGACCGGCCCGTCTGGCACCAACAACCATGCCACGCTCGAAATTGCTTAAATCACCTTTCTTTCCCATTCGAACATTCAGTTTGGAGTTCAGGAGATTGTCTTGACCCTACATGCATTGAAGCTACTGCCATGTGATTGGTTGAGTAGATAATTGCATTAATGATAAATTGACCGGGTTTTCCTAATAATCCTTTAGGTGAGTGTATAGCTAAGCAGGATTGGGCCTGATTAGTCACTGGATGAGAGACCAATGCTTTTGGAATTGGTGTTGGAGGGCCAGTAGGGGGCACTCCTCCCTCTGGTCTAAAGATCATTCCCATTGCCCTAGGGCAGTGAACGGGACATCTGCCCTGTGTAGGGTGCTGTGTTTCGGATGGGACATTAAACAGGTGTTCTGAATCTCTGTGGTCACTAAAGATCCCATGGCCCTATTCATAAGAGTGGAAGTGTTAAACCCGGTGTCCTGGACAAATTTCCAATCTGGGTCTCATACCATCGTGGCAACCTAATCATCCCCAGGTTTTAATTGGCTCTTTCATCCCCTCTTCTACCCAGGCTGTAAATGAGAAGCTGTTCTCAGGCAACTTGCCTAGTAAAACTAAAACTAAATGATCAATAGTAAAACCAGAGACAGTGACGATTTAGCAGTGGTCTCTTATTTTTTTCCAGACCTGTAGTACATGTAGAAGATGTAGTAACAGAACGGCAGTGTTGCCTCGTCTCCACCAGATCAGGGCTCAGTTTCAGGTAGACTAACCCCAGTATTTTAAACCTAACTTGGAACAGTTTCAGGTAGACTAACCCCGGGATTGTAATCTTAACTTGGAACAGTTTCAGGTAGACTAACCCCAGTATTTTAAACCTAACTTGGAAAAGTCTCAGGTAGACTCAAAGCATTTTATTCAGTTTTTCCTCCTGACTACATTTCCCAATGAGCAAAGTATTTTGAAAGATGTCTTTTCAACCACAATTTGCTTAGAGGGTTAGAATGTGTAATAAACAAGGCCCCTGTATCCAGACTTGTACCAGGTTCTTGAGGAGGGTTTCCAGTTCTTTCTGGGCCAGCCTGACTGCCTCCTCCCTGCCTACGATGGTGATGAACTCCTGCTCTGGCTCGTCTGGCGATGGGAAGATGATGCGAGCGCCAGTCCGGTCCCGCACGCGACGGATGTTGATCCCACCCCGGCCGATCAAGAACCTGTGGTACTCCGTCTTGGCGTGCAGCTCCACCATGAAGTTGTTAACTTGCTAGAAAATCAGACGGAAAAAGGAGTGAAAAATAAAAAAGCACGGAGGAGGTATTATTTGACCGTGTGGAAAATACGTAGTTGCTAACCGGCTCTACGGGGGAGACTAAAGTGTCTGTCTGTGGGCTTGTCTGTGCGTCGGCTGTCTATCTGTTTTTCCTGTCTGTCTGTGGGTCTGTTTGTCTGTCTCACCTTCTCCTCAGCCAGTTGTAACAGCTGTCTCTTGGCCCTTTCCACCTCCCCAGCCGGTCCTCGAACGGTGACCCTGTCAGACCCCGAGCATTCTGAGGGGAAGTGGATGTGTACCCCCCCACAGTCCTCCATGATGGCCCGGACCAGGCAGCCCTTAGAACCAATCAGAGAGTTGTGGAGCTGAGCTGGGATGGTCACCTCAGACTCCTGGATGTTGGACTGAGGGAGGAGTAGAGAAAATGGTTGAATCATCAATGCACAGAGAAATTACTGAATCTGCAACATGAAAGAATAGAAAAGCAAATACATGGGATGAGAGATGAAAGTCAGAAAGCCATACAAGTTTGAGTCATTGGTTTCCTGGAGTTTGGTGTATTGGTGTGCCGGAGTTTGGTGTATTGGTCTAAGCTCCCGACTCCAGACCAAACACAAGCTCTGCCGATGGGGTTTGGATTCCCTAGCTCGGCTGACTGTCTACCTGTGCCATTCTTCTTTGTCTCCCCTTACCTACAGTGGGCTCTGGAATTACTGGCACACCTGACTGGCAATGCACAAACAATACTGTAAAAAAATTATAAACAATAGAATTATGGCGAAAAACTCAAAATACCATCATGTGAGTAATACTGTACAAAGTACAGTGCATCTGGAAAAGTATTCACAGTGTTTCACTTTTTCAACATTTTGTTATGTTACGCCCTTATTCCGAAATGGAGTAAATTCATTATTTACCTCAAAATTCTACAAACAATACCCGATAATGACAATATGAAAGAAGTATGTTTGAAATCTTAGCAGATTTATTAAAAAGAAAAAAGCACATGTACATAAATATACACAGCCTTTGCCATGTCACTCTAAATTGAGGTCAGGTACATCCTGTTTCCACTGATCTTCCTCGAGATGTTTCCACAACCTGATTGAAGTCCACCTGTGGTAAATTCAGTTGATTGAACATGATTTGGAAAGACACACACCTCTCTATATAAAGGTCCCACAATTAGCAGTGCATGTCAGAGCACAAACCAAGCCATGAAGTTCAAGGAATTGTCTGTAGACCTCCAAGACATGATTGTATTGAAGCATAGATTTGGGGAAGGGTACATAATAATATCTGCAGCATTGAAGGTCCCAATGAGCACAGTGGCCTCCATCATCCGTAAATGGAAGAAGTTTGGAACCACCAGGACTCTTCCTAGAGCTGGCCGCCTAGCCAAACTGAGCGATTGGGAGAGAAGGCCCTTAGGGAGGTGACCGAGAACCCAATGGTCACTCTGACCATGAGAAACAAAATTCTCTGGTCTGTTGAAACAAAGATTGAACTCTATGGCCTGAATGGCAGCATCATGATGTAGGCATGTTTTTCAGCACCAGGAACTGAGAGACTGGTCAGGATCGAGGGAAAAATGAATGCAGCAATGTACAGAGACATCCTTTCTGAAAACCTGCTCCAGAGCACTCTGGACCTTAGACTGGGGGCAACGGTTCATCTTCCAACAGGACAATGAACCTAAGCACACAGCAAGGATAGCAAAATAGTGGCTACAGGACAAATCTCTGAATGTCCTTGAGTGGCCCAGCCAAGGCCCAGACATGAACCCGATTGAACATCTCTGAAGAGGTCATGCAAAGAAAATGGGAGAAACTGCCCAAAAATTGGTGTCCCAAGCTTGTTGCATCATACTCATAAAGACTGAAGGCTATAATTGCTACCAAAGGTGCTTCAATAAAGTATTGAGCAGAGGTTGTGAATACTTATGTACATGTACTTTTTTATCTTTAATAAATTTGCTAAGATTTCAAACAACCTTATTTCTCATTGTCATGATGGGGTATTGTTTGTGGAATTTCGAGGGAAATAATGAATTTAATCTATTTTGGAATAAGGGTGTAGCATAACAAAATGTGGAGTGCTGTGAATACTTCCCGCCGGATTCACTGTATCAACGGAACAATCCAAAATCGATGTCCTCCAAATCAAGGTTTCATAAACAATGACAACCTTAAAGATGATTGTAAATAACATCTAACAAAATTAAACCAGGAGGTGTATCTTATATAGGCGGGCCAGAGGCGAGCTAAACAGATGACGACAGCGCAAAATTGCAAGATGGTTACGGATAAACACCAGTTATTTTAAACGGCTTTGGTCGCTACAATAAACGAGTTAGACTTGGCTTTTTATCTAAAAGAGGAACAGCCGAGCGGATACGGCAAGAGTTTAATCTACCAGTTATCTCTGCTGTTGTTGTGACTGGTCGTAGTGTTATCCAATTGCGTGCTGCGCAGTGAGATTTTCAAATGCATGCTTGGTGCCGCCCCTGAAGTTGGACCATTTTCATTACTCAGTACAAGTCCCTTAATCTTTCGGATATGGGTTTGAATTTTCAGGCTAGGAGATATGAGGAATTTCAAACAAATATAACACGAATATCTAATATAATTATGTGATTTGAAGAAAGTTAAGCAAGTACTGGTAACTATATCAGTCACACACCACGGAAAGCTAAGTGCTCATTGGATGATTCTGCTGTTAGGTAAAACAAGGGCAGGGGTGTTCTTGGGTGTGCGGTTATGATTGGATTCTGATAATCGGTGCTCTAGTTTTTAACTGAGACGCTCACACAGGCAGACACCACAAACATTACCAGGAAGCTATCAATTGTTCACCATTTTCAAGGCTCATATTTATGTGCTAGAAAATGGAATTATAATCCATTGTTAACCAGCTATCATATTTCACCATTATATTCTTTCTTTATATCATGGTGTATTATGTCTGGTTCCATTGCTTAAGAAGCATATTCTTGTTGTTTGGATGAGAGCTATAGACAATAACTGAATTGTTTATTAGTAATCCTGACAAGTTTTTTACACAACAGATTATTCGTAGATACAATTACAATTGTAAAAGCAAATGCTGATTATACTAATATTGTGGCATATGCTAGGTGTTAAAACTACTGCTGGACAAACAAACTAAAAGTAGTAGTCTAATATCCAGTTCTACAATGATTAGCACAATTTGGCAATCATCTGAAAATCCATCAACGCCAGATTTATGTTATCAATGTCAATTGAGTCATATTAATAAAAAATCTACTATTAATAAATTAATGTATTGAAGCAATACAGAAACTGGTAGTGTGTTCTATTATATATTTGAACTGGGAATTAAAAAATATATATATTTATCATGTATGTTTTTTATATTTATCATGTATGTTTTACTATATCATGTATGTTATACTATATTTATTGTGTATATTTTACTATATTTATCATTTATGTTTTATTATATTTATCATGTATGTTTTACTATATTTATCATGTATGTTTTTTATAATTATCATGTGTGTCATACTATATTTATCATGTATATTTTACTATATTTATCATTTATGTTTAATTATATTTATCATGTATGTTTTACTATATTTATCATGAATGCATAGACCTGGATCACACACACACCAGTTCTCTCTGGATGGCTAGTATCCTGTCTCTGGCAGCTTCACAGTTGTTCCTGCGGCCTGTGATCACCACCGTCTCACTGTTGCTGTTCTCAGTCGGCAGGTCGATCTTAGTGCTGGTCTCCTCACGGATCTGATGGACACATACGCACACTTCATCCAAATGGCATTTGTGTAACTGAGAATGTATCTTACAACCTCCTCTGTATTTATGAAAACTTTAAAGATAGACCACTAATTCGTTCAGGTCTTCAAATCCACCTTTTCGACTTTACTCAGATGTGCGCCCCACCTTTTTGATGTTGGCCCCTCCTTTCCCGATTATGTTTTTGTGGAACTGTTTGAAGATGGTGAGGGAGAGGGAGAAATTGTTCTCTATCTGAGAGATGGGGGAGGGAAAGTTGAGGTCAGTAACCGACAGAAAGTTGTAAACAAAATGTAAACCAGAATGTATTCGTGATTCAGTAAGTTGGTACCAGTTCCAGGACGAGTTTGGCCAGAAACGCGGCACATTTCTCCACCTCATTCTTCGGTCCTCTCAGCTGGACAATGTCACTCTTCTGAGCCAGGTCTGGGAAATTTATCATGACCTAGAAGATATAGTCCAAAAGTTGTCCTATAATAAAAATGATAACAATTACAAAATGTTAAACTAACACTAATAATGTTACCTCTGGAAACTTGTCCCGAACCTCTTTAACCTTCTCTCCCTTCTGGCCAATGATGTTGCGATGGTACTTCTGCTCCACTCTCACCTCTTTGATGCATTCGTTCTCCTGTAGAAGAGGCACTTGTAACCTCTGAATATGGACTGCCATTCAAGTAGACTGTCTATGCCAAATGAATGGCAAAGGTTGTCACGCCCCCTCCTACGACCCCCTCCTCACCATTCTCTGGGCCATCTCCATCAGCTCCCTTCGGGCCAGCTGCACGCCCTCAGGGTCCCCCTCAATGCGGATCAGACCGCTTCCATCCGCTTCCTGTGGGATCCGCACGGACACCTTGTACTGCTCCTTGATACGGTTAACTGACAAACAAGCATGAGGTTTACCATACTACACCTGACAAAATATGTGTGTGTGTGTGTGCCTGTGTGTGTACTCACTATTGGCACCGTTCTTGCCGATAAGGTGTGGATGGAAGCGCTGGTCTATTTTGAGTTCTGTATAGTCCATTCTCACCAGCTTAGAACAGGGAACAGCATTGTCACTGTAAAGCTTCTTTATAAAGGTTTCCTTGAATTACGTTTTACATTTGTTGACATTCGCAGTCGTTATCCAGAGCAAACATACAACACAAAGTAGGGTTACATGTTTTGCTCAAGGACTCCAAAATAAGATGACCAGTATTATATTAACTGTCCGATATCACTGACCTATATCACAGTTCTGTCCTTTATCACTGACCTAAATCACAGTTCTGTCCTGTATCACTTACCTACAGTATATCACAGTTCTGTCCTTTATCCCTGACCTATATCACAGTTCTGTCCTGTATCACTGATCTATATCACAGTTCTGTTCTGTATCACTGACATGTAACACAGTTCGGTTCTGTATCAGTGACCTATATCACAGTTCTGTCCTGTATCACTGACATATCACAGTTCTGTATCATTGACCTATATCACAACCTATATCACAGTTCTGTCCTGTATCACTTAACCTACATTATATCACAGTTCTGTCTTGGATCACTGACCTATATCACAGTTCTGTCCTGTATCACCGACCTATATCACAGTTCTGTTCTGTATCACTTACCTATAACACAGTTCTGTCCTGTATCACTGATCTATATCACAGTTCTGTTCTGTATCACTGACCTATAACACAGTTCTGTCCTGTATCACTGACATATCATAGTTCTATATCACTGACCTATACCACAGTTCTGTCCTGTATCAACTAACCTACAGTATACCACAGTTCTGTCCTAGATCACTGATCTATATTACAGTTTTGTCCTGGATCACTCTGACATATCACTGTTCTGTCCTGTATCCCCAACCTATATCGCAGTTATGTCCTGTATCACTCACCTATATCACAATTCTGTCCTGTATCACTGACCTATATCACAGTTCTGTCTTGTATCACTGACCTATTTCACAGTTCTGTCCTGGATCACTGACTTATATCACAGTTCAATACTTTATCACTGACTTATATCAGAGTTCTATTCTGTATCACTGACCTATATCAGAATTCTGTAATGTTCTCTCTGTCTATTATCTGTAAACAAGAATCAATAAACTCAAGCATGAAAAAGATAAGTAGATTGGGATTCGAACCGGCAACCTCTTTGTTACCAGCGTAACAGTTTCCTCTTCTTAAGGAATGGACTGCATGCTGAGAGGTTAGGTGATCGAGTGTGTGAGAGGCAGTGAGATGTGACCCTGCAGCTGCACCATGGGGACCAGGCCTGGTCATGCAGCCCCACGATGAGGACTGAACTCACCAGGTCGCTGATGATGTCTTGAATCTGTAGCTGGGCCTGGTCCACCTCCTCCGTGGGGCCCTCCAGGCAGATCTGCTCCTCGCCGTCGGTAAATTCAATGTGAACCTAAACACACAGGGGTCAAAGCTCAGTGGTCAAGCCGCTTAAAGGGTTCATCTGACTCTGGTCTGTTCAAGGGAGTCAGCTAAATGTGTCTGGATGTAGTTATAGTGTCCTATGGAGCAAATCAAGGTACAGAAAAAGCAACAGAAGGTCATGAAGGAAAAGGGTTCTTAATCCATTATTAGTGCACTATTTTAGGGACAGGTTGCACCCTAGTTGAGCCTAACAGAGCTACTGAAAAAACCAAGCAGAGTAAATCTTTAGTCAGAATTCTGGCCAAAACCACTTCTTTCACCCCACTTCTTTCGTTGTCCCCTACGAGGCCTCACCCTGGGTAGTTGCTGCGTGATGCGTCCAATGTTCTGGCCCTTCTTGCCGATGATGAATCGATGCAGCCATGCTGGGGCAGACACCTCCGCCACCTTCATGCTCTTGGCCTGCAGACGGACGGACGGACAGACGGACCGACAGACAATTAGAAGCCGATGTCGGAGCAGTAACTCAAAACAGTCGACGTGACCAATCATCCCCTCCTCCAATCACCTTGGCGTACACCTGGGTGAGGGCGGGGCCTAGCTTGTCCGGCTCGCCCCTCAGGATGATGGTCTCCGAGCTCGAGTCCAGCGGGGGCATCTCCACAGAAACGCCGGTGTTCTCCATGATGTCGTGCAGGGTGTTGCCTTTAGGCCCTACGATATATTTGTGCTGGGACTTCTTTACCTCCACTGAGATGGTGGTGGTCCTTCTCTTCTGGAGAACGGAGAGAGGACCAAAATAGGAGGTGATGAGGTCAGGGGTCACAGAGGAGAAAGTAGGGAGAGGAAGTGTGTGAGATATAGACAGAAGAGAGAGAGAGAACAACAATAACACCTTCATCAGGTTGTTTCCTTCATCCACTAGAATCCAATGTTCTCCATCCATCGTGGCCACACTCATACAGCAGTACAGATTCATTTATTCATCTTTACCTCCATTCTCCATCGCATTTGTCCTCAAATGCATACAAAGGCACAGACAAACCCAAACACATACACATCGAGCCCCCATACAGAACCACTGTTATGTAGCGGGGACTGGTTCGGGTCACGGCATCTCTTCATCGTCCGGTCTCTCGCTCACACCTTTTCTTCGTAGATGGCCCGTATGCGGCCGACGGCGAGGGCGACGGCCTCCTTCTCCCCGGTGATGACGATGTCGTCCTTGTGGAGGCTGGGTGGGGGGATGCTGATGCGAGCCCCCGTCTCCTGGCTCAGCTCCTGGACCAGACGGTTGTGAGCCCCGGAGATGAATGGGTGGAAGACCTTCTCCAGGGACAGACGCTCCACCGCTCGCTTGTCCTGGTGGAGGTCCGAGAGACAGGTCAACACTTCAAAAAGAGGGCTGGAGATTACACGTGAAACATCTTTGTCAGTATGTTTACACAGCGGGACTCGTTTTATGCTAAACTAAAACCGGAACATCAGTAGGACCGGTGTTGGCTGTTTCTGTACCGCCACAGCCAGTATGACTGGGCCACCATGTGACACAAGGTCTAAGTAGTTGCGTCTCAGAACAACTGTGTCACTGTTGCCAGGGTTCACATCCTGGTTGAGGCATTTCGACGATGCCCGGAGAGCCGAGCGCTGCCCAGGGTGGATAGGTGGCTAGTCGGTTGAGGGTATATTTCAGCTACTCCTTGTGTGTACGTTGGGCGCCTGTGAACTAATGTGTTGTTGTATAAATCATGAATGTTTAGCCTCCCACATCTGTATAAACTAGGCGTAAGTTTTGAGTGAGCTGTGTGATAAGAACGGGACTGTCCTAGTGACTCGTTCTTGGAGAAAGCACGTGATTTATCGTCCACCATCCTGCACCTCCTGAGGAGTTGCCGACGAGACATGGTCAAAGAGGAACTGGACTTGAACAATTAGGGAGGGGTAAATTGTCCAAAACCAAAGAGCTGGTTCTTATTTACATCACCTCTGGAATGGCAGTGATGGCTACTGTGGTAGGACAGAACTCGATAACAGCCTGTGTTTGTAATTGTGGTCAGCACGCTGTTGTACTTCTAATCCCACTGACAACAATGCAAATTAAATCAAACATCACTGCAGACAATATGATTGAATATGAATAATCTAATGGTTAAGAGTAACTGGTGATTATGGATATGGAAGTCTTCATGGCTCTCTAATAGTTTAGAGTCAGTATGGAGAAGAAATATCTTTAAAAACAACAAAATTGTTATATATAACCCATATATAACCCATATGATATAACCATAATCTATAATGATAATAATAAAAGGCTAAAGTAGATGGGTCGTCACCATAAATCTAGTTTCCAAGCCAAACAAATTTAAATGGACATTTCTGTGATGGAGTTTAATACAAATCATTCTATCACAAGCAAAAAAATATATGGGCATTGTGGAAAGAAAAAAAAAAGAGAATGCATTTGGTACATTGATTTATAAACTGCAAAATGGTTATGTTATATGCTTCACACTCATCCAAGGCTGGAAAATAATGCAGACTGTGCAAGTAATGACAGTGTAGGCCAACTGAGAGAGAAAGGTATTTAATAATAAATAGACTGACACATTACATTAACAAACAGAATGTCTCACCAGTCACTCCTTTGCATTCCTCTCTGTCATTCATTCCTGTCATTTTTGTCTGGAGCTCTCAGTGAAATATGTATTGAAATATAAATGTCCTAAACCGATGTCACGTCATGTTAGTGAAGAATGTGGAGTTGCGGAACGCGGATCATACAGTATAATTTTTACAGCATTTTTTATTATTCTCATTAGTCACAATATTTGTACGTACAAAAATATTTGTTATAAAATTAACTAGCTAATCCAAACTGCCACAGGCTTATACAAAACAAACATTGTTCCAAAAATAAATCCAAATGTTTGCCCCCTTTCGCATTATGAGCACCATAACCACATTACTCTTTACCTTTGACCCTGACCTCTGACCTGTTCAGCGGAGATGAGCAGTATCTCATGGCGGACCTTCTCGATACCCTCCTTGGTGCCAGTGATCCTGATGTTGAGGCTGGCGTCGTCGGGTCGGGGGATGGCGATCTTAGTGGCTGTCTTCAGCTCCAGCTCCTGGAGTTTCTCACCATTTTTGCCGACCACAAACCGGTGGTGCTCTTTGGGGATGGCCACCATGGTCGAAGCCTGGGAAAATGTCATTGTAAAAATCCATACAATGTATCTGAACCTTTCAGAGCTTTAGTTCTAATGAGGATTAAGAGAAAAAATAGATCATAGAAGAAGACAACAGTCCATCTGTGAAGAGAACAGAGAAGAAGACAACAATCCATCTGTGAAGAGAATAGAGAAGAAGACAACAGTCCATCTGCAAAGAGAACAGAGAAGAAGACAACAGTTCATCTGTGAAGAGAACAGAGAAGAAAACAACAGTCCATTTGCAAAGAGAACAGAGAAGAAGACAACAGTTCATCTGTGAAGAGAACAGAGAAGAAGAAAACAATCCATCTGTGAAAAGAACAGAGAAGTAGACAACAGTTCATCTGTGAAGAGAACAGAGAAGAAGACAACAGTTCATCTGTGAAGAGAACAGAGAAGAAGAAAACAATCCATCTGTGAAGAGAACAGAGAAGAAAACAATCCATCTGTGAAGAGAACAGAGAAGAAGAAAACAATCCATCTGCAAAGAGAACAGAGAAGAAGACAACAGTTAATCTGTGAAGAGAACAGAGAAGAAGACAACATTCCATCTCACCTGGGTCTGCAGCCGAGACACAATCTCCTTACGGGCCTTCCTGACAGAGTCCAGCTTCCCAGTGACCATGATGGAGAGACCCTGGTCTTTGGCCAGCGACAGCTCAATGTGTGCCCCGGTCCGCTGCATGATGTCCAGGCACACCTTGGCTTCCTCTCCCCCATCCCCAAACTGGCTGTTGTCCCTGTAGCGCCTCTCCTCCAGGGCCACGTTGAACACCTGGGAGGAGAAGAGGACCCATCAGAAGATGTGTAAGGAGGCCAAAACAGACTGTGTGTGTGTTTTGGTTTAACAGATCATATTAGGACCAGAAGTCTTCACAAGGATAGTAATACTTGACAAAAATGCCCATATTAGGTCCTTTTGCAGGTCCCCTTGAGGACAAAGTCAATTTCTTGGTTAACGGTTATGTTTAGGGCCAAGAGTACAATTAGGTTTAGGGTTACAATTTAGGGTACTTTCAGGTTCAGGCATTAAACGGTAGGTTAGGTTTAGGATTAGGTTTAGTAATAAATTAGGTTATTGAGGTAAGGTTAGGGTTCGGTTAAGGTTAGGGTTCGGTTAGGGTAAAAATTAAGGTTAGGATTAGGGCTAAGGTTTGGGTTAACTTTAAGGTTAGGTTACATGGCAGGGAATCAGCATTGGCGTAACGGGCTAGGTCGCTGCATTACACACAGTGTTGGGTAAAGTAGCTTGTACAGTTACATTCCAGTTACTTGCTGAGTTCACAAGTTTTGGGAAGTCCCTAATTATGACAAAATTATCAAATAGAGTTAATATCTTACTGGTGACCATGATTGATATTGTCTTTACTCTTTTAATTTGTTTTATAGGTTACTTTTAAGATATGAACTCCATTTACCTGATCATTTTGTCTTACTTAGGGACTTCCCAAAACTTTTCAACTCAACATGTAACTGGAATGTAACTGGAATGTAACTGAAAAGTAGCTTTACACAAAACTGATTACACAATAGTCTATGTCATGATAGTTAACCCACTGACTGAAGTCACTGACTATGGGTTCTCTGACTTTCCCCTGGGCCTCCTGCACGAGGCAGCGCAAATTAGCATAGCGCTGCCCGGGATTTGGGCTAGATAAATCAGATTATCTTTTGGTCTCCTTTAAATAAATAACTAATTTGCCATGATTAAAATACAAATGACATGGTTTACGTACAATCTTTCATGTATTTATAATTTGAAAGCAAACATATAATAACCCTTTTTTAGGAAAGGGACATCATACCTTTCAGAAAGTATAATTAGCATCTTCATACTGCAATGAAAACATATTTAACAGTTTCCATGACAGGGTGGACATATCTTATGTTTTATGCTCCAAAACATGACCCATAATTATCTAAAAAAATGCATGGCAGCTCTGATAATATATTTATTATAGTACTTGAGTGTCTACTATTTATGACATGACATAAAGCAAATGGTAAATTAAAATCAAAACATGTGTGGGTATTGTGAGGGTTAAAAGGCTCTCTATGGTGATATTGACCCGTGTACTACCTGGGTGATGACAGAGGCTTTGATGGGTCTGATCTTAGAGCTCCACGCCCCGGCCGGTTCTCCACACCTGTCCCCCACCACTCCCTTGTTTTCTGGAAGGGGAGGAAATGCCTCAAGGTAGGTTGGGATGTAGGCCTCGTCCTCTGGCTCACAGCCTGGTGTAATGAAGGAATGAACAGATCGAGAATGAGAAAGACAACACTAAGAGACCTCCAAACAGTCACACAAAGCACAATTCAAAAGCCAGACAGACTATAATCAAAAAATTGTTTGTGTCGGGTGAAAAACTAATCTCCAAAACACACCCTTTTCAGTAAATGTAGAAATGTCCACATTTTCCCATTGGCTAGAGGCGAAGGCACACTGCACCGATTGTGGCGCTTGCGCTCGCCTGGCATCCAGTTTACCTCCGATCGCTAGCTCACCTCATGCTGTGTTTGCGGGACCACTGACTGTTAGCAACTAGCGACCAACATTTACTCTGGTTGAATCACTTTGAGAGTCCAGATGCTACTTGCTTACCCTTGGGTGACATTCAGATTGCTTTCTCCGTATCACTGACTTATTCCAATGCATTTCTGAGGAAGTGTTCTACTCGTTTAGTTTTTCATATAGACTCATCTGTTGCTAAAGGTTAATGCTGTGAACAAAAGTCAGTTTCTTGCCTGTTAACTTAATGCTTGTTTTATAAACATAAAATGTACTTAAAAAACAAGCACAAACAGCTTTTCACCTTCGTGTCAGGAAATTATTGTTTTGCTCATATAAGGTAGTACAATAGCCTATGGGGCAAAGCAGATGCAAACTATATTATGTTACAGCAGTATTTTCGACATTTAGGTTTAGGTGCTGGTATGTTGTTGGTTTTCAAACGACAGCGATGATATGGTGATTCTAAAATGCCACAGTCTAATAGAAGGTATAGTAAATAAGACTCCAGTAAAGTACCTGTCATCTCCTGATCTTGGAGGCCACTGCGGTGTTGGGCAAAGCTCTCCTGGGTCAGCACCGCAACAGAGCTCATGGTTCAACAATCTATTCCACTGGAAGAGAGGGGCAAACAGCACAACTTTCTACAACTCCAATTCCGAAAACGTTGGGGCAGTATGGAAAAATGTACAAACTAATTCACCCTGTACTACACGGAAAACAAATTATTAACACATTAGTTGATTTTTTACTTTGTGAATGTAATTTATTTTAAACAATATACAAACATTTCAAATCTGATGAATGCAACACACTCCAAAAAAGTTGGGACAGTCAACTGTTAACCACTGTGTAAGTCTTTTAATAACACTTATTAAGCATTTTGGCACTGAAGAAACCAGTTGGTTAAGTTCAGCAAGCAGAATTTTCCCCATTCATCCATTATGTCCTCAGCTGCGCAACTGTACAGGGTTCTTTGCCTTATTTTGCGCTTCATAATGCACCACACATTCTCAGTCAGAGATATGTCAGGATTGCAGTCAGGCCATGCTAGCACGCGTTCTCTCTGCTTACGTAACCATGCTCTTGTAATCCGGGCAGAATGTGGCGTTGTCCTGCTGGAAAATGCAGGGACGTCCTGGAAAGGACAACATCTGGATGGCAGCATATGTTGCTCCAAATTGTGTACATTATAAAGGTGCCCTCACAGATGTGCAAGTTACCCATGCCATGGCACTCACACACCCTCATACCATGACAGTCGCTGGCTTTTGGACCAGCTTGGATGGTAATTTTCCGGTTTGGCCCGGGGAACACAGCAGCTGTTTTGTCAAAAAACTGTTAGAAATGTTAACTCGTGAGACCACAAAACACAATTCCACTGTGCTACTGTCCATCTCAGATGAGACCGAGCCCAGAGAAGTCGGCGGCACTGCTGCACAGTGTTGGTTTATGACCGCTTTTAAGACAGTGACATCACGCGCATTCAGAAGTGGTTTTCGGCCTTGCCCTTTACACACCGAGATTTGACCGGATTCCTTGACTCTTTTAATTATATTGTGCACTGTAGAAGGTGAAATACCCAGAATCCTACTGATTTGTCTTTGGGAAATGTTGTTCTCAAAGTTTTGGATTATTCACTTGCATCTGTTGGCAAATTTGCGAGCCTTGATCCACCCTTGCTCTTGAAGGACTAGGCATGTTTTGGAGGCTCCTTATGTACTATTGATTACTTGATTGGCTCACCTGTTTCACATCACCTTCTTATTTCAACTTGTCACATCACTATTAGTCCTAAATTGCCCATCCCAACATTTTTGGAACGTGTTGCATACATCAATTTCAAATGAAATGTTTACCTTAGTAAACCTATGCAGTTGATTAGGTAAAACAACAAATACCTTGTCTTTATAATTTTTCTGTTTAAATACAAGTCAAATAACATTTACAAATCACTCCTCTTTGCTTTATTGGCATTTTTCTACTGTCACAACTATTTGGGAATTTGGGTTGTTCAGTGTAGAGCCACAGACTTGTGGATACCAATAATGGCATCCCACTGACTGACTTCAGCAGATGATGTCAATAGTAATATCTCTGTCTCTCTAAACCACAGGGCCACGGCGCCCTGCTTCATATATCCTCAGTAGAATGTCCCAGAAGCCAAATTAGGTCCCTGTAGGCCAATGATTCAGCACCTGTGTTTCAGCAGCAATCAAACAATGCACACTGTGAAAAAGCATAGACTAAAACACATCTAGAATCAGAAATACGTTTAATTATCATTCCTGCCACTTATGTGTTCCTAATGTAGTGAAATGCCTAAGTTACAAATTCCTTCCCTGGCGATCCAATCTGTCATAGTAGAATAATAAAACATGAGTAATGATAATAATACAACAATAGCTCAACCCTGCGAAACAAAAAACAGACAAGATAAAGTGAAAGAAACAAACACTAGGGTAACCGATGACAGAAGTCATTGTGCGTTTCAGCGTTGCGATATTAGCTATGCCCTGTCACTGGCCAGACCCACACTCACCTGCAAAACGTCAGTTACCAGAGAGTCCGTCCTGATGGTGGCTACCTTCAGACCTTCAGCGGGAGACTTTGGGTTTGGTCCTGGAAGGAAAGACAAACAAAGAAACAGACATAGTATGTGGGCCAATGGTCAAAACAACACTGGCAGCAAGAGAAACACGGTGGCAAGCAGACCGATGTCAAACACCTGTTATCTTTCTCTCACATCGCCCTCCTTTCTCTCGCTCTCTTTCCCAGCTCTCTATTTTTATCTCTCTTTGACAAACACACACACCGAACAACAACATGCTCCCCCAGCCCCTGTGAGTATGCTAGCCTACATGATTGGCCCCAGGCCCCTGCTATTCATGTCCAGGGACCCTGGGAAAAGACAACAGGAGTAAATAGGTACTGTCGATAGGCTCCCTACTCTGATCTGGAAACCTGTGTGTAGGTTTGAAGAGATATAACCATAGAAATAGAATTAATAGAAAGGCCATTGAACTGCTTGGCGTGGTCATTTGATTAGTACACAACAAAATGGCTGCCGCTCTGACCATTTTGCTACATTGATTTGAATTGGAATGGCCTTTCTATCCATTCTATTTCTATGTATATAACGGCCTAATTGGCTTTTCTGCCACAACCGAGAAAGGTGCACTATTTCCACTGGGAAATACACTCCCTCCTGTCAATGCGCACACACACTGCTTCTACAATCTGATAAACAGCACTGATGACAGGTAAATACAGTTAACAAAATAGAATGGGGCACTGATATACCCACTTCAACAATAGCCCGTTCACGCGTGGGGGGCAATAAACTGGTACAGAAAACTTACATAAGCTTATATCAATGTCTATTACGTAACTTCAATATATTTCTCATGTCGGCCCAAATGTTCCCTATATTTTTAATTATATATTTGTTTAGTGAACACAGGCATAATACATGGGACAATATAACCAATTTCTGAAAATACACATAATTATTTTGTCCATAATATGCATTTGTTGCTATTATTTTGAAATGTCGATTTTGCTATTCTACTATTGCCCATATTTTGTATTTTTTAAGTTGATGTTTTCAACCACTGGATCCAATGTTACTTCCTAACATTTACTAGTCCTAAAATATTGTTTTTGTTGTTTTCGATAAAGTTACATAGTGCAGGTTTAAATCACAAGCTATCCATGCCCCTTTTAAAATGTGCTTTTTAGATCAGATGTCATGTGCTTGAGAGTGTTGCACGATTAATTATATTCACACCCAGCTGACATAACAATTTTGTAGAATGAGTTAAATTGCCTAATGCTTCGCTCTTGAAAACACTTCTAAAAGGAAAAAAATTACCTATAGGCTATAGCAAACATAAACAGCTACTTAGTTGTGTATTTCATATTGTCCAGGTTAGTGACTGCTATGAAGTGACTGAACAGAACGTATTTTGCCACACAACACTACTGCTGGTGTAGGCAAAGCTCTGACGCCTTCTATTGACATATTAAAGGCTTTTTACCCTGATTCAATCCAAAACATAGGCAACTGACTATTAATATATATATATATTAAGAGGAGAGTGGTGTAATATAAGACTTTTTTTACTTACGTCAATCTATAGTCAAGGGGATATGAGATAGCAATGAAATGAATACATACACCACAACTTCAGGATGTGTGCAAACAATTGTGACCTTAGCAGTGTGCCTAACTCAAATATACAACAAAATATGGGGTCCCAAAAAAAAGTGGTCTCCATTTTAGGGGTAATTTGATCCAGCTGACAAGGTAAATTGAGCCATATAAGAAAACAGGCCTACTAACTATTACTAACTATTTTACTAACCAGATTTTAATGTATAGGCATAACTCTAAATATAATGATTAATAATTAAATCCAACATTCTGCGGGCTGATATTATTGGTGTTAATTAAAAAAATATGACAACTAATTTGTCTACAGTTCTGAAACCTGAAGATGATATACACAGTCTCTAGGATTAAGAAATAGACATGGATGTCTTGAGTTGAATGAAATGTGTGTTATTTTGAGGAACATCCACATAATAGCAAATTTTGTAGCCTATAAACATGACATAACACTGGTTGAAGTTAACCCCAAAGCTCTGGCACATTTTGCCCCACAGCCATTATTTTTGCAAAAAGTGCTTAGTCTAGCAACCAAGAGCTACGCTTTTATAATTAACTCCCATGTTTTAATACATTGCCAGTTCATCAACATATTACTTTTTAAATTGAGACATTACTTTTAATGTGAGACTGATTATACCATCTTATTTATTGTTTATTGTTTGCACAACATCCATTTTCACAGTTATTACTCAAGTGTTAATTATTCCATTGTTTTTTGCCTTGCCACTTTACATACCAATTAATCTACCACTCTAATTCAGATTTCTGTTGCACTACATGTACATACGTACACCATTTACTCTGAAGTTCTGCACCTTGTATTTTTATTCTATTTTCATTCCCTTGTGTAACTTTATGTCTTCTTGCACCTTTCCTGTTTATCTTGGCCAGGTCGCTGTTTCAAAAAAAGCTGCACTATGTAACGATCCATTAATTTGTCCTGTCGTCCCGAATTTAATGTATAATTAATCAGTGGGATCAAATAAGTGCAGGGACTGTCGTTTTTTTCAAATTACATTTTAGACTATGTTCATGAAAATGTGTGTTGTTCCATTAAAGTCGCCAATCAAATATAAGTAATATACAAAGAATAATCATGGCAAATGGACACAAAGATGGCAAATGGACACATTTATTCTTTCTAATCTACTTACCTTCCAAGAGCACTGTTGGTAATATAATAGTATCGAATACCCTGACGCGCTCCTGCTACCCTGTCTTCAGATAAGTAATATACAGTTAAGGACTATACACTTACACAATTTATAATGCAGTCATATCGTCATCAATTTCGTCATCAATGATGTCATACTGTGAAATCACCCCTCACATGAACCCCGCTCCAATGTACCTTGCGCATGTCAACTACGATGCCTACAGCTCCACTTATAATGTGAATACACGTTTACCAATGTCGTAAGACAATCGTTACAATGTATGACTCCACTGAATTACTTTGAAATATACGCATCACTGAGGAATGAGGATTAAAATGAATGTATAAGCATATGAAAACCTTGCAGAAGAGCACCACAGCCTGAAAGGTGATGGGGCAAAATGTGTTTAAATTCTTTGCTCAAACTCACTCTGCTGAAATAAAACGTCAAACAATACTAAGAATGTGTGAGTAATAGGAATAACAAGACTGTCAGTGTTAGACACTGGAAATTCCCTAACAATAGCAGTTTATAGATTTTATTACTGAACAGAGAAACAATACCGGGTTAATATAACTAATTTCAGAAAATAAACATTATTATTATGTCCATAATATGCATTTGTTGCTAGTTAGATATTGTGAAATGTCGATTTTGCCATTTTACTATTGTCTGTATTTTGTATTATTTAAGTTGATGTTTTCAACCCCTGGATCCAATATGCTAGTTCCTAACGTTTACTAGTCTTAAAACATCGTTTTAGTATTTTTTATTTTTCAAAAAAAGTTACATAGTAGGCTACAGGTAAAGGTTAAATAAAAACAACCCTAAAATGGGTTAATAACGTTAATTTTCAAAGAAAGAAAGGTTATATTGGCTGTGTTTCGTACACAGCCAATATAACCTTTGTCTGTGAAAATTAACGTTTCACATACAATCAATGATGGCCTGACAAATTCATGGTTTACGTTCAGATAAGTGTTTTTCATAAATGCATCCACAATTTGAAGTGTCAGTAAGCAATGTGTACTATGATTGCTGACCATATAGGTTACGAACACACAGCATACGCATCTTATTGTCTTATACTTGTGTGTGCGCTTTCATTGATTTGTTAGAGACGTTACAGCGCTTTACAGCAAACGCTTACTTTTTATTTGTTCTATATTGTTTTGCATGATATTTGGATTGTGTGTATCTTAAGATACATTGGCCTAGTGTCATATCCAGTAAAATAACTTACAATAGGCTACAATCCCCGTCTCCCAACATAAACCACAACATTCTGGCTACCTACCAGTGAAACATTATTAAGACAGTGCCGGGGGTTTAACAGTAGGCTACTGTAGCTACATAATAATCTGACTGATTAACTGATAATCGGCTAACAAGAAAGCTAGCGCTAGGTATATAATAATACATATTATAATGTGCATATTAATTAGCTAGCTGAGCAGGATAACGGTATTTTTACATCGCTGTGCCGTGCTGCTTTAGCTGTTGTTGTTACATTCTTTAGCTACGTAATGCTTTAAATGCGTAGTTAGTATCATGATCTCCACAATAATTGCAATGTTACTACGTCGACATTGAAATTAAATAGGCTACTGTAGCGCCAAGTATTCATACCTTGTAAAACGAAATGATGTATGTTCTTCAATACATGGATTTGACAGGTGTAAACAGACAACGTCAGACGCTCTCGCACGCATTCAACCACTGATTGGTCAGCATAACGGGCTTTCACGTGAGACTCTAACCACGATTAATAGCTTTGCATCGTTGAGCATTAAAAATAAAAGTCTATCATTCACAGTGGAATTGTATTATTATTATTTTTCCAAAATAATCAATATATATATTTATCAACATTTCAATATCATTTAGCGTTATTTGGTCTAAATGTGACATTTCGTAAATGGTTTGTGTCCATTTTCGTTACTTTAAAGTAAGGACTTTTATTTTAAAGGCAAAACGGCACGAATCTAGCAAGCCATTGTTGCTTGCTTTTGTTGTGGATAGCTTCTTAATACGTCAGCCTTTTCACATCGGAAAAGATAGTTTTATATTCCCACATTCACAAGAGAGGTTGTGTTGTAACCGTGGAGCATGCGAATGTGGGAATGTGGGAATATACAACTAACTTTACCGCGGTAGCCTTTTCGCACTGGTGTCTTGGCTTTACGCACACAACGTCAAAACAAAGTGAAACACCAGACAGTACAGAATTGTAGACACTTGACCTGAGACAAGCCCCCAGTATAGAGTGTGGATGGAGGAACTTTCTTTTTTGAGAATTTATAAGAAACTTAATAAGACAGAGCTGAAATAACTTTCACATTCGAGATTCAACAGACATTCACATTCGTAGCTCCGTTTAGGCACCCTTATTTAGGTACCGGGGTAAAAGCTGAAACACCACTACTGCAGGAAAGTCGAATGATAGGCTATTTGTATATATGTATTTGCTATTTTTTATTCTGTAAATGTTCAATAGCTTTTGCATATAGACATATCAAACATGGTGCATATTATTTGATAAATCGGTGGTTTATTTGTAAAAATCTTTGCTTTGGTACCAAATAATTTAGATTTATTAACAATCAATTAATAAAACACATTTTATGCAATAAATATTTAATATCTTAGTGATAAATGATCATAGACACATTACGCTGAATCACACTTTTGCTTTGGTTGAAAAAGGTTATTGATTTATGCATAATCAATGTATTAATTAAAATGCATTACTTTCTGTTAATCTTCAATACATTTCTCAAAAATTGTTATAGACACATCAACCTTCATGCGTATTTTCCTATAACAAGCTGGTCTACTTGTACAATGTTTGCTTTGTGTGATTTTTTTATTGATTTAAAAAACGGTCATAGACACATACATATCTATCAATCAATCAATAGCTTATCTATGTGTACAACCTTTATTTCACATAGGCAATTAATGCATTTTCATGGATTAATTGAACAATAATTCAAAAAAACATTGATCTCAAAAATAAAGGTTGTAGCCTACAAGTAGATCAGCTATTGGTAGATTCATGCTTCAGGCTTATTGTGTCTATGATCATTTTTTACAACGATTATTAAATATTTACTTCAAAATGTGTTAAGTTTATTCATTATTTATTAATAAATAAATCAATTATTTTACCTAGGTTTTTCTAGGTAAACCACCGATCTATAAATTAACATGCATTATAATCTACGATGTCTATAAACTTTTATGAAGAAGCTATTGAAGATATACAGAATAAAATGCATTTTCACTGACTTCACCTCGGTCTTGATAATAGGCTACATTAATACCCATACCCAGAATGTTCTCAACACGCTAGAAACTGTCAATTACATCTTTGGCACTCTTTTGCAATCTGTATAGAATGCAAATCATACATGCCAGAAGAAACAGCACTCAGGTTTTGAACCTCGATTGACCTGACAGGTGCCAAAGATGTTATTGACAGTTTCTAGCGTCAATAACATCTTTGAATGCATCTTTGAATGCATTCGTCATGATGCATTCAACCTGTATACAGGTTGAATGCATCATGACGAATCAGGGCGACATGGTGTGCTTTGGAACACACATATCTTGACAATCAAATCACGTGTAGCTACATGTCTATGAATGATTAGCTTTCCTATTTCCTTATCCAGAGATTTTTTGTGTGTCCGGTGTTAATTACAATGTTAACCTTCAATCTGGGTAATCTAGCTTTACGGCACTAGAATATTGAAAGTGGAGTAAAAGAGCATAACAGCAACGTTTTATGCATAGTTACCCCATTTAAATGTTACAAAAGCATTTTGACAGTTACTTACACAGCTGTTTCTTATTTAGCAGGTGTTTGTTTGCATAATCAGTTACAAGAACCAGACTTTAGTGAACTCTCAATGTCTAGCAGTAGAGGCCAGCAAAATATAATTGAGAAGAATAGGCTCATATTAATGGCAGAAATAGAGTAAATTGAATGGTATCTCACGTGTGTTTAACTCTATTTCATTTACTCCTGTCCAGATATAATATGAGATATTTCTCAATTAAAGTCCACATGCCTCCTCTGATCTAGTCTCGGCTTTGAATTTGTATTTGGTTACTGCGTGACAACACAAGTAGCAAATACATGAAAATGTATGTCAAGGGTATCATGACTCCGAATAATCAGAATAATCAAGACACAGTCAAAACATTAGACATGCCAAAATCAATCTGTTGCTTGCTAAGCAATATCAAATCACCGGCTGCTAGACCAAGGCATGCATACAGTGGATGACCAAAATGCACACTATAGTAATCAACAAAGAAATGTCCGACGATAAAATTATCATACAAAACGTGGGGAATATTAAATGAAAAAAGATTATCACTCGTGCTCGAGTTAAAATATCATTCGAATCTTGTTTGGAAAGGGCGAGTTGTGTGAAGTGATACAGAAGGGTGTCGCTAGAGCCAGGGGGGGTGGGGTGAAGAGATCCCGGGTGTGCGGGGGCGGGGTGGCGGCACATCCCTATACCAGCAGGCGAACGCAAATGCAGGAAACAAAGAACTGGCAACAACCGATGACATCGCTCCTAATCAAACAGCCCCTATAGCTACAGTGAAACTATATGGAATATAAACTGTTCGGTGGTTTTTAATTAGCATTTCCTTAGCCATTTTTATTACGAAGGCTCATGGTTGATAGCGCCGTTTCAGGAGGGCAATACTATTCCAAGTGCGCTTTTTGGCTGGTTGCTGGATTGATTGTCAACGAAGTAGGATGCAAATGTTCTGGTGAGTATCTGTTTCACTTGCCGATATACCCTAGTCTTGACAGTGTTTAAGTAATTCATACGTCAAATGATGTGACATTTGTTGCACGTTTTAGTTAGACTCCATGCCGATATTGCATACAGTAGCAGTATTTGTTTACATCTTCATTCAAATGTCTACCAACTGGAATACCGTAGGCTACTGACTACTTAAGGTTTTTAACATTAATATCAATATTTATATTAACCTAATAGGCTTTGTGTGTGTTGTGTCCACAGACGGATTCTTTGATAATGGCTATTGTTAAATATAGTCTAGAAGCAATTTTCGGTGCTCCACATTTGTATACCTTAATTTTAAGCTCTACCCTCCCATTTAAATACACAACACACTGACGGACCCATTAAGAGCAGATGGCCAAACAGACACACACACACACACACAGAGGGAGGGTCTACTTTAGAATAGCATTTAGGAATCTCGGTAACACTTTACAATACGGGTGCACTAATAAGCATTAATTTATGCTTAACTAATGCACAGATAATACTGAAGTAATGTGTAACTCATGATTATCTAAGCTATTCGTTAATAATTACCACATCAGGAACTAATTAAGAGTCTGTCTGATTAATATATTAGTTCATCTAGTAATTGTTATTAATTAAACATGTAATTGTGGATTAATTCCCTAAAAACTCATTCTTTTAATAGTCTTAATTAATATGTTAATTACCACAATGAGCCAAAGCCTTGTATTTCCACTTACAGGTATAATACAGGTAAACTAATATGCATTATTACATGATTAATTACTGCATTATTAGTGCAAATTCATGTGTAAATTACTACAATTACTACATGATGAGTTAATGATGATGTGCCTCAACAAGTAAAGTCACAACATAATTATATATTTGCAAATCATGAACTAATTAATAATGTATCATTAATGACCATCACTAGAGTTTATAAAAGCTGTTTATTAAACACTTTCCTTTATGCCGTGTGCAGTAACACACACAGTCCTAATGCTTTAATGGATGTTACGGTACTCAGTATTAGTTTTTGTCAATCAAAGCATAGAATAAGATGCGTTAGAGGATACATTCACTAAAGTGCTCATGACTCTTAATCTAACTGTATGAAAGAATGGAGGAAATGAAAGTGGGGGGGTTGAACCGTATTGCCTTTATAAAAAGAAGTTGATGCAACTTGGAATTTGTCAAAAAGGAAAAAGCCATACGGTAGCTATGTAGGACATTTGTGCTAGTCTATAATGTTTCCTTCTCATTGTCATCGTCCTCCTCCAGTAGAACATGTTTTATCCTGTGTGACAGTGCATGTCAGTGCTGCAGCCGTGCCACATCCCTAACCTGTCGGACCAGCTGTTGTAACATATCTATAATTATTTAGTTAGACAATGGGACACATTACCCAGACACTCAGGCTACTACATTGTTGACATTCTGAGATAAAGTAAAGAACCCTTCTTGTGGGCTAAAACCAAATTTCAGAGCCAGTATATTGTAGGTGGGAGGTGTAGTAATCTGAGCTGCATAGTCTACTGATTACATAGAAAAGGTGCAGATGTTGCATTCAATATAACTTCATTATTGAAATGAATGGCCAACTGGATTTATATCTTACTGTCTGGAACTTAGATGGAATTGGCACCTAACCGTGGAAGCAGGTGAGACTATTATAATGTTAGTGCTTTAATAATCTAATTTCTGCACTTACAACGTATAATGCAATCCAATCCACATGGAGAAGCTTTGCTAGGTGAGCTGGTGAGTCATTGCCTCAGCCACTTACATGTCCTTTTCTATTGCAACAGTTGGGGCTAACTCAATGTTTAGCATACCCTGGGTACGATCTATGGCTTTGCCATTTTTGTCAATAATTATGAATTACCACATTGAAGCAAATGATTGGTCTATGTTATTATCCCTTTTCCTTGTTATGGAAAGATATGACCTGAAAAGTAGGTCGTCCTCAGCTGTTTGTTTCTGGTGGCAGTAAATGTAATCAGCAATGTGCTGTGTGATTGAAGTGCAGAATGTTTGTGGTGGACACACCCATTGGGAAAGGGACATCGTGATTACGAGTTACATTCTCACAGGGGGACAGATGGTCACATCTCCCTGCAGTAAAGGGGTACACACTTGCGGTCGAGCTACAGTAGATTGAGGCATACCAATGCATGGGACTCCAATGTCTTTACAGTGTGCTATCTTGTTTGTAGTTAAAGCAAATAACCCCAGGTTCCATTCTACAACGGTTTCCTCCTCTTTCCCCTCCAAAGCGCTTGCTTTTGCACTCTCTCTCTCTCACAAGGACTTTGAAGTATTTCAAGAACAGGCTTTAAACAGTTGAACGAACTCTTGCATAAAGCATTAGGCCTATGTATTCAGTGCTTAGGCAGAATGGTTGAGTTTCCCTGTTGCAAAACCTGTTTTCAATACAGGGCTGTATATTTCAAATGGGGTTAGCGCTTCTTTATGTGTATTATCCTGAATATGCTGAACTAATTGTGACATGCTCACAGATGTAGGATGTTAAACTCGCGTGAAACTGCTGACTACCATTTGCATACCTACATTCCAGTAAGTAACGTACATTCCAGAGTAAGATATATATTTGTCATTGATATAGTCAGGTAGATTCTTAGAAGAATAGTAACTGCTCAATGAAGCTATGTAATGGATGGGTGTTTTCATTTTCAGGAACATTACCTGTTGTGTGTCATGAAAAGGTGTGCCTTCTTTGAGTCCAAAGTTCCAACCTGCTCTTTAGCCAGGACAAAGTTTCCATTATTTTACTTAGGGATATTTACTGCTGCTACAGAACTCAGAGACAATTGCCATATTTTGACTTGAATGCAGAACCATGCTGTGTGTTTATTGTTTAGTGTTGGTATATCAATTAAAAACTGTCATGGATTTAAAATTGTGGTTTTACTCCTTATTGGATGGCAACCGTAGTGTTCAATCAGAATAACCACCCTCATAATGAAAAACGACCAGTCTTTAAGCATGTGATTAAGACTTGTTGTATTATTAATTATTTCTCTCTCTCTCCAGGTTAAAATGACATTTCTAAAGTGACATTTGACCTGGAAGCCTGACCTTTTAGATAGGTCAGTGCTCAGATTGGAGTACACCCGAAAATACAGACCAACCCCTCAATATGTCCCTTCTGGAAACGAACCCACCTAAACAAACCTCCACGTCCCCCTCACTTCCCAGACCAGAGGTGAAAGCCCGCCCCCCCATTTGTAAGAAACCCCCTCCGTCCAATGAAGCCCTGCCTACTCCCTCCCAGCCCGGAGGTAAAGTCAAGAACATGGTGAGCATGTTCAGCCACGCCGAGACTACACCGAGTGCCAACGGAGATGCCACGCCTACGGCCTATACCACCACCGATTCGCCTCGAAGGACCCGAGGGCCCAAGAGGGCCCCCACAGTGAAGCCCAAACCACGCAGGTTCTCCCTTCAGCCATCTATAAGCGTAGATCAGGCCCCTCCACTGCCCGCGAAGACCAGCCGGATCCTGCGGCAGTCGAGCGAGCAGACCAAGATGGAGGGAGGAGAGGAGGGTTATTCTACCCCAGTCAGTCGATCAGGTAGGCCAACGGAAACAGCTGCTATAGCATTAGTTTAGTGTTCAAGTCTTAAGGATATTAGCATTTTTCACACATAATGTATGACACCTGTTAGGCTAAGGCATAGCAGTTGGCAGGGACTGCCCCAATATCAGTATCCCAAATGATAAGAACACTTTGCAAAATATATCAAATGTTGCTAGGCTGATTAAACGTACAATATGTCATTTTTGGCCGCCAGGGGGCTCTCAATCAAAACAATAGCAAAAGATCTACTTGGATGACGTCAGGAAGTAGCGTGGGATCATAAGTATTGTTATCGTCGTCAATGACAACCTTCCTATCTAGCGTCTCCAGCAGAAAAAAATTTCACTGAAAAAAGTAATGTATTGTTAAAAATATTCTAACTTTATGTTTGGCGGTTCCCTGGAACTTAGAGCAACTAGCGCAGTCAAAGGTTATATGACGCCATTGACGGAAGACAAAATGAAACGTCCCGTGTCTTCAAATTATATTACAAATTTCTCTGGATTTGAAAGTTGGTGGAAACATTTAGGATAATGTAAGTACACAACTAAGAAATATATATATAATATATGTATAGTGATGTTTGCTTTTTTAATGTAAAGGACATCTTTTGTTATTGTTTTGGAAAACTACATATTTTACCTTTAAGTCAACATTTTTTTCAAAGGGAATGTTCTAGAGGCAAGGAAGAGAGATTAAGGGTTAACTGTTGTGCTCAGGCCCAGAAAAACAGACTTTCCCCTTGACCGCTAAAGAATTAAAACCAGGGACCGTTTGAACACCAACTAGAAGCTCTTACAACAAGGCCTCGGGGAGTTTATCACAGGGAGGCAAACCGTTTTGTATTTCAGTAGAACAAGCACTGACAGGTGTGCAGCAAAAGCTACCTGTGTGAATGTCACGTGCCAGTCTTTATGGGACAAGTGTTGCTTAGGGAGGGGACTCTGTGTCAAGGTATGTGGAGCTGGCTGAGTCACTGGATTCAACAACCTTAATAGCCAGGAACAGGTTTTGTTAGCTCTTTACAGGTGAAAATGTTATGTAAATGAGAAAAGAAACAGGGTGAAACAGATGTAGGTACACCCTCTACTGGCTATAAAACACACTAAAAGAGAGGTGGATGGGTTTAATCATTACAAAAAAGGGAGTGGTTAAAGACCAGTAAAATCTCTATCTATGGAATGAAGGGGCTACAGTAGTTGTCAGGATCATTCTTTCGGGGCTTGGAAACAGAGCCCTGGACTGGCTCTAAAGGTTGTGCTCTAAAGGTTGTGCTCTAAAGGTTGCTGGTTTTAATCCCTGGGCCAGCATGATGAATGTGTCCCCTAGCAAGTTGTTTAATCCTGATTGATCCCCAGCTGTGGCTTGAAATTTCAACTAACCTGGCAAAATGAGGGTAAAGTATAAATACAAAGATTCAATTCACGTAGATCTGTCAAAGACAGGCAGAAAACGAGAGTAAGATTTAATCAGGGAATAACAGATGCTCTCTGTATGGACTTGTTTTGACTTGTTCAAATTGAATGGCCTTAATGAAATTTTTACTTTAAAGTGTACACAAATAACAAAACGTTGTTTTCAAAGTTAACACACCATACAACTGAATGCACAAAACACATTTGAACAATTTCCACTTTAAATTGAATAAAACCAGGTAAAGATCTGTGCAGATTCACTCTGTTAAATTATTTAACTGCTCAGAATGAGAGTTTAATGGTTTTTGAAAACATATACTATAATAAACAAAAACTTTTATAATTATATTATATTCTTATTGTTGCATGGATTCTATTCTGGCCAAAGTTGGTAAATACAAAAATCTAGTAAATCAAATCTACAGAAGATTCAAAGCTACTTAATTTGATTTCCAGTGTTGTTTCTCAGTTGGAGAACGTTCTGGTTCCAGTACATAGAAAGAAGACAGGTGGTAGTTGTCAGTAAGAGCAAGGAGAGGTTACTTTAAAAGACCATTTACACTACAGCAATTTTTGTGACAACAATTTAATTAAAGATGCATGTACATAATGTCGACACAAATGTCAGTATATAAGTGACTTGCAAACAAAGCTTGTTCATAAGTTAACATGCGCACACAGCAGTCAAAATATTTAATTTAGCTGTTTAGTTCATTACATATTTAGTTTCAAACTGAAGGGACTAAACAAAAAACAAGGGACTATAGTCACATGGAATAAAGTACTCCTTGGAATATCAACATTTATTTAATTTTTCAGTCTAGTACAAAGCCAAAGCTAATGTAAGCTAAACTAACTGTAACATCATACAACATTGTATGTTTTTGTTGTATGATGCCACTTCAAATAAAAAGCTTATTTATCATTTGTGTTATTGGACAATAGCCAAAACTGAATGGCATTCTATACTGTGTTTTGTGGACCAATGGGCTGAATTTAGGGCAAGATTGACAGTCATGCAAATTAGCATGCTAGCTAATGATGTTAAGCCAGACAGTCAAACTTCACATTAAACGAAACCGGATTATTGTTTATGTTTTTGTAAGAAAACACAATCAAACCAAAAGTCATATGAACTTCTATCACAGGATACAGCGTTAGTTGCTTGACAAAAAGCAACCGGTTCATAGAGTTCAGTGAATTCCAGAGGGTTTAAGTTTCAAGGTTCAATCCAGTCCTGGAAATGCTGAAGTAATTAGCCTCCCTAGTGGCATCGAGGCCAAACAAAATCATTCACAACTTTCTTTATTTTTTACTTTCTTAATATTTTCATGATAGCAACACAACAAGAGCAGTGGGTGTAGAAAGTGATGTCATGTTATATAAGTGTGCTATATTAGTAATATTATGATGAAGATATGGGTGGAGTATGTTCGGAATTGGTTATGTTGGAAGCGGGTTATGATGGGAGTGGGATACGACGGGGTGGGTTAGGCAAGGGTGGGTTACGACGGGGGTGGGTTACGCCGGGGGTGGGTAACGATGGGGGTGGGTTACGATGGGGGTGGGTTACGCCGGGGGTGGGTTATGCTGATGCTCCTCAAACCATGTCACTCTTTGTCTCTTCATGGGCCCCAGCACATGATGGAAAAGAGGTGGAGCTTCATACGATTGAAGGAGGAGCAGAAGAAGAGAACGGGTCATGCTGTGACCAAGATTGCAGCTGTGTCTGCCACAAACACAGGCCTGGCATGAAAATAGTATGGGTACCCATAGATGAGGATGATGATGATGATGATGAGGATTATTATGAAGAAGATGAGGACAACTATGAGATGATGCTGGTGGAGGAGACGAAGGGGAGAGTGACTGTACGGAAGGAGGGAACAAAGCAGGAGGAGAGGTTATCGGAGAACAATAGTGAGAGGAGCGGGTTGCAGAGTCACAAAGAGGCGGGGAAGGATTTTAAGAAGGTTCTGAATAAGATGATAGGCAACAGGAGAAAGTCAGACCCTGGAACCCAGGCAATCATGAAGACCTTGGGCCTAAACCGGTCCCAGTCGCCCCCCCTCCTCCCTAAACGGAATCCCTCTCCTCTAAGTCATTTGAAAGCTTCCTTAGAGGAAGAGGAGGACTCCATATATGATGTCACTCTAGTTGTGCTGGAGCCAACACCCACAAAGACTTCTACAACCATGTGTCAAGAACTAGACATTCCACTTATAAGGGTTCGGAAACCCGCCCGGCGTTCAAAAGAGTTGTCCGATAACTCTGATGACAGAACATCCATCCAGTCCGTTTCGGATCGATCCCTGGGTCAGCCTCAGGAGAAAGAGCCCCCAGCTCTTCCGCCTCGCGTTCCCCTAATCCAGAACTGCCCGAACCCCTCGCCTGTTCACAACCCCTCCTCCCCAAACATCTCAGCCACACCCATGTACCAACGACCAGCTCCTCCACCCCCCAACAGCCCCCACCTGCCCCCGAAACTCCCCCCCCATCAGCTTGCCAAGACAGCCAGTGACGACAGGAGACTCAGTTGCACCTCCGTCAATTCCACCAACCAAGACGTAAAAGGTCAGTATGAAGTAAACGCACAGTAAATCTGTTTTCTTAGAGACATCATTTCGCATAATGAGAAGCAAGGGTAGTTTGTTCATGTGTTTGTTATTTCTTTCAGAACAAAAGGATGGTGGAAGCACTGATGGAGAGAATGAAGATGCGGCAAAAGACCGGTTAGCTTACCCATCCTTTTCCCTTTCTGTTCTGTCTGCACAATGTCTTTGTTTTAGTGGTAACATCTGGCCTTCTGTTGCTAGTTAAGGTCTAAACCAGTGGTCCTCAAACCCTTCCATGGAGGGCCTAGTGTATGCTGGTTTTTGGTCTTTCCCTTCAATTAGAGCATAATTAGGACCTAGACTGCCAGCTTAGGGGAGAACCTAACCAATTAGTGAGCTACTCCATCAGGCTTGTACAAGGTAAAAGCAAAAACCTGCATACACTAGGCCCTCCATGGAAAGGTCTGAGGACCACTGGTCTAACCGATCAAACACTTATCAGTGAATAAGTACAAATACAGATTAAAAAAGAGAAAGGAAAATAAGAAAACTGAAAATAATGAATAAATCCAACCATCGTTTATCTTCCTAGTCTTAAAATTTTTCTCAATCCATTCTTTTTCCGAGTCACTCATATCCAACTATATTGACAGTAGGAAGATGTACTAACTATGCCCTTTTATTCTGTCAAGTTTTAGTGCCTCCGCCAGTCCACTCAAAAGAGTAGCCTCTATCGACTGGGAGGCCAGGCTACAGGAGGGTAAGGTTACCTGACACAACCCAAAACACAACCAGTTCAATCATGTCCCACACATTTACAGGTGTAATATTATCCCAAAGCAACAAAAACATGATGTCCTTCGACCCCCTTAGAGCCTCTGTACCAGACGTACCGCGCCACGGTCATCACCAAGGAGATCCGGCGGCAGACTGTTTGCCGAAACATCAGCAAGACCAGCGCCGACTACCACATGGACTGGACCAATCGGCACGGCGGTATGGGGAGTATGGGGAACGTCGCGGCCAGCAGTACTGTGCCACCGTCCAGCTCCTTGTGGCGAGACCTCCCGGGAGTACGGGACAGCGGCATTTTGGAGACGCTCAGCTCTGAACAGTGCAGATACCAGGAGGTGAGGAACTGAAGTGGGGTGACGGAGTTTAGCCTTTACAGAGAAGGAAAGAGGAGTTGATTGGTTTTGATGTTGTTAAATGATGTATTAATAAAAGGCCTTCCTTCCCCACTAAGAGTATGTTTGAGGTGTTGACATCAGAAGCGTCCTACCTGCGCTCCCTGAAAGTTCTCACCGAGCACTTCCTGGATTCTCGGGAACTGGAGGAAGTGTTGATCATCCGGGATAGGAAGACCCTCTTCTCGAATGTCCTGCGAGTCCGCGAGGTCAGCGAGAGGTGAGACAGAGAGAAAACGTAGCAGAGCTGTGGTGTGTGCCTCAGCCACGAGTAACTTAAATCAAAGCATTCCCTTCTGTCTGATTGGTCATTCTGTAACCATGGTCACTGCCCATCCAATGAGTGCAAACAGAATTGTCATGCTATTAGCTATGATATTTGGCAGGTGACAAAAACACATTTGATTTGAGAGCTGGTAAAAATGTGCATGCACAGTGAAAACATCCTCCTATAGAATCTGTACCTCCGATCCTTTCCTATTGGGCAGGCTGAACCTGGGGGGGCGGAGCTCAACAAATGAAAGATGTGGGTAGCCCAAATAGAACATGAGTAAACATTTCCCTCCATCCCCTGCATTGAGTAAATAACTACTCATTAGTCCAATTAACCATAACCTTTGAACTTTAGGTTTCTGAAGGACCTGGAGGACCGTATGGATGAAAGCCTGGTATTCTCCGACATCTGTGACATCATCCACTACCACGCCCAGCATAACTTCCCTGCCTACATTGACTACGTCCGCAACCAAGTCTATCAGGAGAAGACCTTCACTACCCTCATGTAAGTAATATTCAATCTCAGAGTTAAGGTCGAGAAATCTCCACTGGAATATTTAGGGATGTACTGATTACATCAGAATTTCGGCAACCTTACAACCAATTGATACAAAAAAGGTCTGAGTTTTGGGAAACTTACTGGAATTCTCCCCATCCTACTCCAGAGAACGATAGGCTCCTGAACAATGTGCCTTCCCCCAAAACAGGAAAACCAGCGCTGAGTTTGCTACGGTCATCACACGTCTGCAGGAGTCTCCTCTGTGCCAACGGCTACCCTTCGTGTCCTTCCTGCTGCTTCCGTTCCAGAGGATCACACGCATCAAGATGCTCATCGAGGTGAGGCGCCTCCACCGAGGATCTCCATCCAAGACAAACAGGAGGAAACAACCAGTAGATGTTTTTTAATGTTTGTGTCACGTATCTTGTTGTGATTGTTTATCAGAACATCCTGAAGAGAACAATGGAGGGAACAAAAGAGGAACAAACGGCCTCCAAAGCGCTCGAGTCTGTTTCCAAGGTAACCCGCATTCTGTCCCCCCATACCAAACTTGTTGGCCCTTGGCGGGGACATACCATTATTTTTCACAAATTGTTCTTATTATAAAGGGGGACCACATTGCCTGTCTGTAACATTGGGGGGGGACATGGCCCCGCCATTCCTAAGCCCTTGCACTCGCAGAGCATTCTGTTACACATTTGTGTTATGTGGAATAAGTGTTGCCATCTTCCTGACCTGTTCTGAGACAGAGGATATCCTAAGGGGGAGGATACATAGAGGGGGCTATTGTATCACTGCCGACAATAACAGTATCACCAAGCAGAGGGACAGAATGAGGTTTGTGTCATTTAAGAAGGGAGGGATCCTGTGAAAAACAGAACTTGATACACATGTGAAAGCAGTAGGATAGACTGTTAAACAATAGAGAACCCTGTTTTGCTGTTTCTTCTCATCTCTGTGAGAGAAATTGATTTCTCCTCTGCAAAATAAACCCAAATTCACATTAATTTATTCATACTGCAGGAGCATTCAGTGGCTTGCCCACATATAATTTACTTTGGGGATCTATTCTCCTTTTGTGGCTGCTTCCTGGACACACCAAGCCCCTCCCATATTACTAGAGCAGCACAGATGATCCTCCTCTACGGTAGATACTCCCAGTGTTGGGTAGAGCTACTTTTCAGATACATGTTGAGTTCACAAGTTTTGGGAAGTCCCTGAGTAAGACAAAATGATCAGGTAAATGGAGTTCATATCTTAAAAGTTACCTATAAAACAAATAGAAAGAGTAAAGACAATATCAATCATGGTCAACAGTTCGATATGAACTCCATTTACCTGATCATTTTGTCTTAATTAGGGACTTCCCAAAACTTGTGAACTCAGCAAGTAACTGGAATGTAACTGTACAAGCTACTTTACCCAATACTGGATACTCCAAACGAGTGTGTTGTTCTGAAAAGTATGAAATGCAGTAGCCCCAGAAATAAAAATGTGTCTGTTTACTTTCAATAAGTCTGTTTATTTATTGGATTTTAACAGTTCACCCAAGTGTTTCTCTATTTCAAACAAACCAACTGTAACTAAGCGCTGAACCCACTCCACCCCTGGCTTTCTCAGATCATAGATGAATGCAACACGGAGGTGGGGAAGATGAAACAGGTGGAGGAGCTCATCCACCTCTCAAAGACGCTAGAGTTTGACAAGCTGAAGGTAAACGGACAACAATCCAGTCAGTCGCTTCTTTGACCAAATACACTACGTGTCAATCGCCTTGTGTGATTCTTGTCTTCTCTGTCTCTCTCCCTTCCCCTATCCCAGGCCATTCCCATCATTTCCCAAACCCGTTTCTTGGAAAAGCGTGGGGAGGTACAGGAAATGGCCAGAGGCAACACCCTATTCGCCCTGCGACCCAAGTTCAGCCCCGTCTGTCTATTTCTCTTTAACGACCTGCTCATCATTGCCTCCAAGAAGGGGTGAGTCCCATTTTCTCAGGGCTTTATGAAGCATTCGTGTGGTGAAAATGAAACTTTATATATATCAATAAAAATTGTGGTACAACATCACCACTCACTCCTTAAATTGTTCGTTTTTTGCTACGGTCGCGATGCGCCTCTGTGTCCACACGGAGATAAACAACAGATTCCTTTTGTAAAGGAGGATACTTTCATACCTCACACAACGGAAATCACAATAGTACACAAAATAAGAAATGTGAAAAACAGGTGAAGTAAAACAATTAGTTTCTCACTGAATATTTCACATTGGAATTTTGACCCTAAAGTGGGACCCCTGATTCAGTCAGTTAACATTTATGGTTAAATAACAAATGTAAAACATGGTGGAGTCCTGAGGTCTGAGAAAATATGTACTACAACAATACAAAGCCTGAGTCAGGTCCTACATCCTAGACAGTCATGTACTCTACGTAGCCTAATCCCCCTGTTATCCCTGTCAGGTCAGAGAGGTTTGTGGTCCACGACCACGCCCACCGCTCCCTGGTGCAGGTTCAGCCATTGGGAGAGGACGAGGCCCCCAACCCCAACTATGAACACTGCTTCTCTCTCACCCTGCTGGAGAATCACCAGGGGCGGACGCTGGAGAGACTAATGAAGGCCCCCTCACAGTCAGTACCGTGTGTGTGTGTGTGTGTGTGTGTGTGTGTGTGTGTGTGTGTGTGTGTGTGTGTGTGTGTGGTGTTAATACGTACTGTAGTGTCTTCACAGTCAAACTAAATGTTCTGTCTGGTACGACCCTGCTCCCCCAGGTCTGACCTACACAGGTGGATGGCTGCATTTCCCAACCCCGGTAACTCTGACGGTGATGACAAGGAGGTCATATACGACGACTGGGGTGAGTGAATGGTTTAGTTGTGACCAGATGAACACACTAGCTACTGCAAGGGTTGTATCTGTGTTTAAAAATACTATCAGAAAATCTTAAAAAGATAGAAATAAGAATTTTTATACAAACCATAATTTTAAGTGAATTTATATCCACATGGTTTGTATCTGTGTTTTTATATTGGTGCAGTTATTCATATTAAATTGGTATGTTTAGTGGTGTTTGTATCAGTGCTGTTTGTATTGGTTGTTTATATCGGTGTGCTTTTTGCTCTGTCCTCAGACTGTCCCCAGGTGCAGTGTGTGGAGCCGTATGTTGCCCAGCAAGCCGATGAGCTGACCCTGGAGCCCACTGAGATCATCAATGTGCTACGCAAGACCACTGAGGGTAAAGGAAACAACCGTATTTTGGTTAAGGTTAGACCACTGAGGGTAAAGGAAACAACAGTATTTTGGTTACGGTTAGACCACTGAGGGTAAGACATGACAGTATTTTGGTTAAGGTTCGACCACTGAGGGTAAGACATGCCAGTAGTTTGGTTAAGGTTCGACCACTGAGGGTAAGACATGCCAGTATTTTGGTTAAGGTTAGACCACTGAGGGTAAAGGAAACAACAGTATTTTGGTTAAGGTTAGACCACTGAGAGTAAGACATACCAGTATTTTGGTTAAGGTTAGACCACTGAGGGTAAGACATGCCAGTATTTTGGTTAAGGTT
>JACXGM010004826.1:8342-36865 GCA_016801145.1 Umbra pygmaea
CATGTTTCTAGACGGTTCCATGACCATAGACGTAGTAAAACACGGTTCCCTTGTCATGATTGCGCTGATCTTGTTCGTCACGTTAGTTTCGATTCTGGGGAGGAGGTGGCGGAGGGATACAACTCAGGTATTTTGAATTTGAACTGTAGTACCCATTTTTTAACGCTGGCTGTCCGTTTTACATATAGCACCTTTAATTTTAACAAGTATGTTTGGGTGACTCATCTGTTGATGAACCCTGGCGTATAGGGTAACAGACTGTAAGCTAAACTACCATGCTTCTCTCTCACAGTACCACATCAACAAGCTGTCCATCATGTCGTCAGATAACCATATGAACAACAGTGAGAATGAGGTGGACGAGGTCGATGCAGCTCTGTCGGACCTGGAGATCACACTGGAGGGAGGAAAGACCTCCAACACACTGGTACTATACCTCCGTGACCTTTATTAACCTTTACCCCAAACATTAACCTCTCAGATCACACTGGAGGTAGACAATACATCTCTCTACTACTACTTTTTCTGTAATAAACACTTGTAATGTACGCTACTGATAAACACACTAGTTGCAATTTACTGTATTTAACCTGCCTGCTACTTTATGAAGTTTGAGGGTTACATGATAGGGCCATTGTTAGTTGTGCCTGTGCTAACAAAGTGACTTTATATATCTGAGGAAATAGAAGCTTGATTACCTATCGTAACTATTCTTTATTTTGCCATGCTGAGCAATAACGTTGCAAACCTAGACTGTTTGACTAGAGGTTGCTTTGGATATGAATGTCAGCAGAATTACCTAAATATGTAAAATGTAATTTGTTAATGTCATGCTTTCTGAAGCTTGTCCTTGCCCTTTATCCATAATAACCATTCAACACCAAATATGACTGTTCCTGTCATCCTCTCAGGGAGATATCACGTCCATTCCTGAACTGGCTGACTACGTCAAAGTCTTCAAGTAAGTTAAACCAGTACTCTAACAGTAGGCCTTTTCTCTAATCGCAGTTCTAGGATCACTGTCTTTATATTCTTATTTTAAGTATTCAACAAGACAAACCAGTACCAAGTACTTTCTACCCTTCCAGATTGCCTTGTTTGATTCAAGTTATTCAAGTTGATGTCTTCTAATGACTTGCCATGTCCCAAGTTCCATCTCATTTTGGGGGCAGGAAACAACGTTTGGACTCTGATTGGAGAGCTGTTGTCTGTTTATTATCCAACTGGGCTGTTTAGATTGTGTCTGTGGACAGGTTTATTCCTCAGGCCAACTGATTGGTCAGGCTCAGGATGTAACTGATTACTGTACGGATCCCGGATACAAAACTCAGAGCCTGTCAAACTTTGTGAGGGCTGGAGACAGGATGTTTTCTGTCCCACATGAAATGACCAGGAAGAAACTCTAGGTCCTAGTGATAGACTGTAACCAGGCCACTGTGTGATGTTATATGTAAGTGTCGTATTCTGGCCAGTAAAAACACCAGATACAATTCACAAAAACCATGTTGGCCACAGAGGTAGCTCCTGCTTGTTATAAACATGAGGTACAGTTCTGCTTAAAACGAAACCATTAATGCTCATCCCCAACATTGGCTCCTCTCCTTCATGTTACTGACTCAATCTGAAAACAGATGGAGTGTTTAGCATCATTTCACATGAACTGTGTAGCTTGGATACCTAATTATTGTAATGAAAATCCATACTAAACAGCTGGGTCTACAATAGTGTGGAGCCATTCCTCATCTATTTTATGCCTTGGGCTATTTCATTGTACTATCTATGGACTTGCCTCGATGACATGGATGCCACTGCAGTAAACTTCTTTAACTCACAGATTTGTGGACACATACAGCTATAAACCCAATTTCATAATTCTATTGTTGTTTTAGCCAAATATAGTCTATCTTGAAATTAGAGTTTCACCAGTTTTCATTTAACCTAGTCTATATACCACTGTTAAAATAAACACTGCATGCAACTGTTCATTTCAAATGCAATAGCCTACATTTTAAATGACCAAACCCGAAACCTTTTTATTTTCTCTCTTCCTCTGTCATTTTCCTTCTCTCTATTTCACTGTCTCGCTCTCTGCTGTTTTCCAGGCCAAAGAAACTTACACTGAAAGGCTACAAGCTGTACTGGTGCACGTTCAAGGACATCACCATTTCCTGCTACAAGAGTAAAGAGGAGGCTCATGGGACCCCATCCCTCCAAATGAATTTAAGAGGTACCAAGAGTCTTTCTACAGAATGACCTTTTATGGCGTGTGGTGGTTGGTTTTGTCCCCTCTAAGCCGCTTCCTATGTAATCTGTTCTGTCTTTAGGTTGTGAGGTGACACCAGACGTCAACATCTCTGGTCAGAAATTTAACATCAAGTTGCTAATCCCGGTGGCTGACGGCATGAACGAGATCTGGCTGCGATGTGATGCTGTGAGTGTGGCACTTTGGCTCCCTCTAGCTGCAAGGAGGACAGTCTGCCCACAATGCAATACATTTACACAGTGCCATCTCACTTAAATAATCATAGATTCATATGAACAACTATCAGATGCAATAGAAAGCTCTAAAAGACCACCTCCCTTTTCTCCCAGGAGAAGCAGTATGCACACTGGATGGCAGCGTGCCGTCTCGCCTCTAAGGGAAAGACCATGGCAGACAGTTCCTATAACTTGGAAGTCCAGAATATTCTGTCATTCCTCAAAATGCAGCACATGAACCCAGACCCCCAGTTCATCGCAGAGCCCGCCGTCACCAACGACATCAACTCGGAGTGCCTGGTGTCGCCACGCTACCTGAAGAAATACAAGAACAAGCAGGTAACTGGACGGGCGTATGTCTGGGGATATCACCCCCTTAATGTTAACTTACAGATCGATGGCCCTGGAGTGAACAGATCAAAGGTGATGGCAGCAGGAAGTAACCAGGCTTTATTACATTCAGACTCCTGCTGTTCAGCTAATGGATGAGGGAAATTCTTGGGTCCTCCACGGAGCAGGATGAAGAGCAGGAGAGGGGGCTACGCATTGTTCCAAGGCAGGAAAGGTTTTAATTCCTCTGATGCGTCCCAGCTGGGCGCCTACTGGGTTTTTCTGCAGAGAAGAATGCTTGTAATTTTACCAGGCATGTTGACTATAAACCCATTTTTTTTCTTTTTTTTCATCTCCCCTCCCAATTGGTCTTGTCCAATTCCCCTCTAACCCTGCCTTGTCAGGAGCACTGCAACTCCTTGGAAAAATGTGGGAGGGTGAAAGGTGCACAGGTTGGTTCATCCAACCACATGTTGCCAAGCCGGCCAATTCTTTTCACACTGCTCATCCAACTCGGAAGCCTTTAGTCAGATCGTGCACGAGATGATTACATTCACCGACTATATTTCCGCGATTAAATTTACTGGTGTCCAATCTGCACACAACCTAATCTATCCCATATCCTGGGCAATTTACAGTGCCTCGTGCTGGAGGTTCCGGCGGAATTTGTTGAAGCCATAGCTCAAACTACTGAATATCATGACAGGCAGCGACATAGCCCAATACACCAGACTAAGAACACATTTTTATTTGCAGCAACAATGTGTGGGGAATGTTTCAATGTTATACACGGGTGGAGTAGCAAGTAGAGTCTTTGTCACAGACAAAATGGCAGAGCTTTCACCTTGATCTTCAGGGTATTTGAAACAGGGGCCTTTTGGACACCAGTCAGATGCCCCTTCCTTTTTTTCTCCTTTTCATAAACCCTGAAAAGTGATGAGGGAAGGAAACTGCTTGACAGGATAGAGGATCTGCTATGTTCATTTAATCTATTTCCTTCCTGCCAGGTGTGCGATGAAGGAAAGTGGAATCTGAAAGTAATAATAAAAACCATTGCGAGAAACCACCAGAGATTTCCCGAAAAAAAAGATTTTTCTCACTACGAACCCGGAAACAAACCACCCTGAATGACGAGAAATTACATTGACGCATTAAGCCCTGATAGGCGGAGAATAGCTTGGCAGGGAAATCTATTTCTATTGTTTGTCGATGACCAGGCTAAATTCATTGAACTGCTGAGCACATCCCTTCTGAGCGGGAGCGGCCATTTCTCGCTTACTCACTCAATGTGGTTCTGATTAAAATACATTGTGTGTGTGTGTTTAACAGATGATTTTGTACTAGTCTGAGTTTAGGCTGTAACCATAGCTATATACTGAAGTGTATGTGGGTTGTCTGGGAACAGAGCGTAGGAAAGAGCCCTCCATTAGTAAGAATGGAGAGCTGGAAAGCCCATCTAACAGGAAATGTCTATGGAGGGTGGACATCCTAAAAGCAGTTATTACTGTGTGTGTGTGTGTGTGTGTGTGTGTGTGTGTGTCTTGGATTTTATATTCATATCCGTACCTTTGTCAGCCTCGTCAGGCCTGCAGGTGTGTGTCTGTCTGTGCCTGTGTTGCCAGACCACCTCCAGTCTCCGATGGCTCTAAACCCAACGGGGAGGTGTCCCTCAACACCACATTCAACACAGCTCCACCGGACCACTGGCAGTTAGATTAACGATGGGAATTCGCTAAGAGCAATGTGTGTTTGTACTTTTTGAAAGTATGTGTTTGTTTGTTTGCGCGTGTGTGTTGCACGTCTGTGTGTATTTTATAGGGGAGCTTCAGGAAATTAGAACTGCCTGGGAATGTAGAGTAGGAGGAGTCAGTCATACATGGGTTGACTCATAACCCTTAAATTACACCAGCAGCTGGGTGGGTTGAGGGGAATTAATAATATTAATAAATAGTTTCTGGGGGGGAGGCAGATTGAATGACATGAGAAGCATTTTTATCCACGATTGGATTAAAGTATTCTATGTTTTGGATACCAGCATAGTGGGAGGTACTTTAGTCTAAACACCAGCATTAAACGTTAACAATAAAATGTAAATAGTTAATTTTATTGTGCAAATGTTATGACATAAAATTGCCTACATTTCAAAACAGGTTTTACTCTTCTGAACAGTGAAGCTGTAAGTAATGATGTCTTTCCATCCATAGATGGCTCTATAAAAGGGAACTAGGCGAATACAGTGCATGTTCTACAGGCAATTTGGTAAAGGACTTTACACCCACAATTAGGATAAAACATGTCGGCAAATGTGTGGCAAATTGAGGACAGGTGAGCTGCATAAACCATACGAGAGGAGCAGTAGGAATGGTTTATCTCTGGTCTACTGGTAAACAGACACTATACATGTGGACCAGGAATGTGCGTCCTCAGCCCCCTAGTAATCCTAATCACCATCAATGACTTTACTGCTCCATACTGCATATGTGAATAAATTCGACCTGTCGCAGAGGGCTCTCATGGTGATCTACAAGGGCTCTGTTGATGGTATACTGACATCACAGACTGGCTTGGCAACTCAAGTTTGCTGACTACACAGTTCTTCCGAGGTAGATATGTTTAGAAAAACGTGTCGTGCCAGGGCACCTACAACGCCATGCGTTGCAGGAAGTCCAAAAATATTATTAATGATGCCAGCCACCTGACCATGAACTGTTCCAACCACTCAGGTCCACGAGGCAGAGCCAGGAAGAGTGCATCCCTTCAGGAACAGTCAGACTGTGCAACAGCATCTACCCCCATCCAAATTAGTCTGCGCTCACTTGGCCACACTCAGCTGCTCTCTTTTGGTTACAATTTAGCATGTTGCATAGTGCTAGGGACAGCCATCATCATCCAATTTAGTAAGGGTTGAAGCTGAGTCTCAAAATAAATTAGCATTTGCAGAACTTTCAGCTTGGCTGAACTTTTGTCCCGCCCTCTCACTCGCCCAGTGGTGTTTCGCCCACTCACTTTCTCCCTGCATTCATTACGGTATAAATGAAAAGCAGGCAGTGTTTCCCTGCACAATGCCACGTCTATTTCATAACCGGTGCTAACACACTACACCCTAACTACAGCAACAGTGTTTATGGATTCAGCAGGTGCATTGGTGAGATAGTGGCTTTATTTCTTTTAACGAGTGGGCTGTGAAAAGTCTGAGTGTTTGTGAAAGTCGCAAGCATGTCTAAGTAACACCACATGCTGGACACATATGATTCTTTACTCAAGGTAATGGCTTGTCCTGCCTGCAGACAATACAGTACAGGAGATACTTGTGTATCGTATGTAAATCCTGAACCAAGTAACCAGGGTCTTTCTTAAAAATACATCTCCAGTGTTTCAAAGTTGTAAAGCAATTGAATGAATAAAGTGTCCTATGTTTGAACTATGGTTGCTCATACCGTTGTGTTGTATTCTATCACTGCTGCAGCGTTCTGTTCCCACGGAGACAGCTGCATGAACCTAGAAACCTCCAGACCTCTCCTGTTCATTTAACCTGTTCTGATTCACATGACCCTGCTTTGTTTTGGAGCTGTTTGCTTTGCTTAATGGTCTGGTTCTCACCTGCTTGTTCTTTCTGTTTTCGGACCGCCTCTCCCCCTTCCCTTTGCACTCTCCTTCCACACCCTCTCTCCAGCCAGGCTATATCAGAGACTTGGTAAGTGGAGATGCCTTTGTCTTTGGATTGGTTTACCAGAGAAGTAGCTCTGTAACGTATTCTCAGTAGCTAGTTTGTGCCACGTTTAACCTCAGGAGGACTGAAACGACCCAGGCTAGTGTATAGGTTCACTAGTGTTTTGTTCAGTCCTCCTCTCATTTCAACCACTAACACACTAGGATTACTGGGCTGGTAATGGTGAGTGTGTTCTCTGAAAACCCCGGTTAGCACCTGTCTGTTCATCCTATGACCCATAACACACCACAGGTCTGGCCTGCTTGCCCATGAACACAACTTAAGGGCTATAAAGAACACATGCTACAGGGTGGGGAGGCACTTCACGGGCCATTAAACTTAGACCGACCAACAGGATGGGTCACTATTTTCATTGTTTGTCTAATCTGTAGCTCAGCAACTTTGTCTGCATTCCTATATGGAGAGGTGTAGGTAGCCTGTAGGGGTTTTAGGGTGGTGTTAGTATGGAGGGCACCAGGTGGTGTGTCTGGGTCTTTGCTTCAGACTGGTGCTGGTGCTGTCTGTGTGATGTTTTAACAGTCTTTCAATGTGTGTTCAACAGATTTCAGCCCGGATCCTGGAGGCCCATCAGAACGTGGCCCAGATGAGTCTGATCGAGGCCAAGATGCGCTTTATCCAGGCGTGGCAGTCCCTGCCCGAGTTCGGAATCACCCACTTTCTGGCTAAGTGAGTCCCACTCTCTTCATACAGAAATCTGAAGAACAGACCTCTAGCTCTCTCGGTAGAAGCCTCCGGATCTCTGTCGGACTGCCCAACTACTTTTGTCTGCATTAAGGCTTGTTGGTTTATGGCTGACTGCATTTTTGTGATTGTTCATTTCAAAGATGTGTGGAAAGTTTCCAGAAAGCATAATGGTGTACTCTTCCCAGTGCAGTGAGTTGATTTTCAATTATCTTTCAATTATCTGTCTCCCAGATTTCAGGGGGGGAAGAAAGACGAGTTAATCGGCATCACCTACAACCGTCTGATACGGATGGACGCCAGCACCGGAGATGCCATCAAGACCTGGAGGTTTGCAAACATGAAGCAGTGGAATGTCAACTGGGAGATCAAAATGGTACAGAATTTTACAAGCTTTTAAAATGGCTTTCAAACTGTTTTATCACATTTAATGAACGTGTTGGGGCAACACAATGAATATGAAGTATGAAGGAGCAGATTTTGTGTATGTAACAATTAAATATTTGTATGATTACCATACAACTGTAAGTCGCTCTGGATAAGAGCGTCTGCTGAATCACTAAAATGTACAATACAATTGTTGGTGCCTTCAAACATTCTGCTCAGTAGTGTTTGGAATTGTCAGGATTGTTGTGATATGTAATTTTTCCAATAGTTAGCTCTTAGCTGTCAATGCTAAGTATTGCAATTTTTAAGATGTATTTTTTCAATACTGAATTTCTTTTTCAAAACCATATTCCAAACATTACTCATCATATACTTGCTGCAGAGGACAAGCAAAACCCATAAGAAAAATAGTTATCCAGTGATTAATAATGTTGCTTGTGAACTTCAGTACTGTTTGAACAGTTCTCCGGAACGGTATCAGACAATGGGTTTGACACGCTACACACCGTTCCATTCACTCCGATCCCAAACGTAATGCAAGCCCGGCGTCCCCAATTAAGATCCACCAACTGCGGCTGAATTAAAATGTCCATAATACAGGTTGGCAAACTGTAGTATTTTAATGGACACTAAGTATGCAGTTTTGCTGAGCAACTGTATTGCTGTTTTCTACCAAGTGAACTTAAACATTTCCAAATTAAAATATATATTTTATTATATAAAATATATATATATATATATAGTTTATTAGGAACACCCGTTCAATTTCTCCTTAATGCAATGATCTACTCAACCAATCACAGGAACGGGTGTTAGGAACACCCGTTCAATTTCTCCTTAATGCAATGGTCTACTCAACCAATCACATGGCAGTTGCTTCATTGCATTTAGGGGTGTGGTCCTGGTCAAGACAATCTCCTGAACTCCAAACTGAATGTCAAATTGGGAAAGTAAGGTGATTTAAGCATGGCATGGTTGTTAATGCCAGACGGGCCGGTCTGAGTATTTCACAATCTGCTCAGTTACTGGGATTTTCACACACAACCATTTCTAGGATTTACAAAGAATGGTGTGAAAAGGGAAAAACATCCAGTATGCGGCAATCCTGTGGGCGAAAATGCCTTGTTGATGCTAGAGGTCAGAGGAGAATGGGCTGACTGCTTCAAGCTGATAGAAGGGCAACTTTGACTGGAATAACCACTCGTTACAACCGAGGTATGCAGCAAAGCATTTGTAAAGCCACAACACGCATAACCTTGAGGCGGATGGGCTACAACAGCAGAAGACCCCACCGTGTACCACTCATCTCCACTATAAATAGAAAAAAGAGGCTACAATTTGCAAGAGCACACCAAAATTGGACAGTTGAAGACTGGAAAAATGTTGCCTGGTCTGATGAATCTCGATTACTGTTGAGACATTCAGACAGTCAAAATTTGGCGTAAACAGAATGAGAACATGGAATCCATCATGCCTTGTTACCACTGTGCAGGCTGGTGGTGGTGGTGTAATGGTTTGGGGGATGTTTTCTTGGCACACTTTAGGCCCCTTAGTGCCAATTGGGCATTGTTAAATGCCACGGCTTACCTGAGCATTGTTTCTGACTATGTCCATCCCTTTATGGCCACCATGTACCCATCCTCTGATGGCTACTTCCAGCAGGATAATGTACCATGTCACAAAGCTCGAATCATTTCAAATTGGTTTCTAGAACATGACAATGAGTTCACTGTACTAAAATGGCCCCCACAGTCACCAGATCTCAACCCAATAGACCATCTTTGGAATGGGAGCTTCGTACCCTGGATGTGCATCCCACAAATCTCCATCGACTGCAAGATGCTATCCTGTCAATATGGGCCAACATTTCTAAAGAATGCTTTCAGCACCTTGTTGAATCAATGCCACATAGAATTAAGGCAGTTCTGAAGGCGAAAGGGGGTCAAACACAGTATTAGTATAGTGTTCCTAATAATCCTTTAGGTGAGTGTATATAAAAGCTAATGACAATGTCTTACCTGGAAAGATTGCTGATGTAATATTTCACTGTTTCTCCTTTGTCTCTGTCTTGAAAACACACTGGGGGAAAGATATTAAGAATGAATTATCTAACTTTTTTATAAACTTACATTTTTCTTATTATATATAAAACAAAGTATACCCAATTATTGTTCCATAAAACAATTTTGTATTTTGACATGTTACCTTTGCAAAGCCGGTTAATGTTCATCCGAATTGCTGGTTTCTAAGCAGAAGAAGAAAAATTACTTAACAATTTAAAGATTGTTTGACTGTGAGACTCATGTTAGAAATGAAGGCCCAGACCTTATCAACACATTTATCATTGTGGTCAGTGAAATTATTTCCTGTGCTAATCCTTTACCCCAGGTGACGGTGGAGTTTGCAGATGAGCCCAGCCTGGCATTCATCTGTGCAGAGGTGGACTGTAAGGTGGTTCACGAGTTTATTGGAGGCTACATCTTCCTGTCCACACGTGCCAAAGACCAGAACGAATCTCTGGACGAGGAGATGTTCTACAAGCTGACCAGTGGCTGGGTCTGAGTCGGACTACCTGACCTCCTGTGTGAGGGTCCGGGGTTCGCGATCAGATGTGGAGGGAGGGTGGTTTCTTCATCTTCTGGGTTTATTTTGATTGTTTTATATTTTTGGTGGTTTGATTTCGGAACCATGCTATGGAGCCCTACACGGTCCCCGCTATGGCATCGGTTGTTAAGAGGCTGACACTGTTTTTGGTTGCATTAATGCTGACAAAGGTATTTGAAAACACTAATATAACGTGCAACACTGCAACCCAGACGAACTCTGAGCCCTGCCTGTGGCTCGTCACATTATTTTCCAGGTTTCTTTCTTCCCATGAACCTTCTGCACCCCCTCTCCAATACACAGGGGACATCATGTCCTTGAATCACAACCTCTTCGTCCCAACAACTTTCCCTCCTCACTCCACTAGGGCCCACAGAAGGAACTGATAACAGTGACCCGTCAGCCTGCCAGCTACGGTGTGATCTTAATCTGACCAGATCACAAAATCTTGTATCAATGCTTATGAAGAATCACATTATTTATTTATCCGTCTTGTTTTCATATTGGTTGAGATGTGCTCTTTTGTGTCATTTAAGTTGCCTTTGGTTTGTGTTCTGCATACATGCTACCCCTATGATATAACACTCAGTCTAATGTATTCCGTAGTGCAACCGCACCTATTGTACTTCCGTGTATTGACTCCATTGTGTAACTAAAGGCAGTAGTAATCATCAAAGTAAGAGTATCTGCTATACAGCAACACAATTCTACTTTTTCTGCAGAGACATGAAGTATGATGAGGTAATTTTTTCCAATGTTAAGGCAAAGCTGACAAAGACAGAGTTTGTGTAGTGTACTCTTTCCACCTAATGAAGGATTTTCCCTATGATGGAACTAGTCCATATGAAGTCATTTGTAAGCACTTCTCCGCTATAAGTATGAATCATTATGAATAAGCTGTAGTAGGTGGTAAATGATTTTCTTTTTTACTGTTTAGTTTTTTGCCTTGGTGTGTTTTTGTTTCTCTGAACATACCCACAGTGGAATCACACTCTTCATTGTGTTCAGTATTTCTGTAGTCATGTGTGAAAACACATACCACAGCTAACTGATTTGCTTGGAGAGTTGAACCAAACGTGGATGCTGTACACCTACGCCAGCTCCTTTGTGTCGTCTGCCATTATCTTCATACCTTGTTGCCTGGTTATTCTAAACTGAGCTCATGGTTAAATTTCCTGTAATGTCTTATATATAGGCAGATGAATAACCATGCCTAGTTCCCATATCTACCTTTTTGAAGTTAAAAACGTGTCAGCGTGGTGCTTGAACATCTAGAATGGGTAAAATGTTGTCAGGTTCTAAGGCAGTTACTGCATATGACAATTTGAATCCTTTGGAGTCACGTGCGGTCACGATAGATTGTTTGCCACATTTTAATGTGGCTCATATAACCGCACGTGTTGCCAGGTGTCCACAGCATGCGGGAAAGTGGTCAGCTCTACCTTGCGACTCAGACCCCCTCATCGTTGCATTGTGCATGTATAGAACATCTGGAGGGATATAACCAATTACAACTGTGTTCCTTAGTGAAGCCTACTCATTTACTCTGCCATTCTTTATCTTTCACCATATAGTATTATTATTTTGTACCATTTTATTATTATGCACCAGCACTAGGTCACCATGTTTGAAGAAAGGATTATGCAAATTCAGTTTTTCTTTTGTCCTAAGTATGAAGTAACATTAAATGAAGTATTTGTTTTTTGTAACTAATGTAAAAACAGGTTTTATAGAATTGTACAGTTCTTTCTTTTGCTGCTCTTTTTCTTTGTTTTATTTAGGAAGTGTTCTTTTGCTTCCAGGAAAAAGGGGGAAAAGCCATCTGTCAACATTGTGTGGTATGAAAACTTGTCCCTGCCAATGTTACCCTGTAGATTAATTGGCATTTTAAGATGAAGATATAAATATATATGAAGATAACACTAGTCTCAAACTCCAGGTTGGTAGAAATTTAATTATGATATTTCTCACACTAAATATTCAAATTATTATTCATACATTGATAAAAGGGCTTTACATTTTACTTATCTTGTTAGCTCAATTACATTGCTATTTTCTATTCTTGCATTTTGTGGTGGTCAGTTTGCTCTTTAGATCTTAAAACATCTCCCAGTTCCAGATTCCTAGGCTACCAAATTGTTACTCTATTCAATGGCTTTTAAGAAGTATATGACTTAATTTCCTGATTTTATCATTATTGTAACTTTTTTTGAATAATGTTTGTTGATATGAAGGAGACCCTGGAGTTTGAGACCAACAGACATAAATTGACTCAAATAAGCGAAAATCAAGCGTAACCTACTTTTGCCTCCTATAATGTTGTATTTTGTTTGGCTCCGATGTCCAGAGCAGCAGTGCATGGCCTGCTGTTTTCAGACTGTAAAAAATGCATTTATTTTAAAAAATAAAAATAATTTTTATTTAATGTAGCTTGAGTTACAGTATTATATAAGGACATGTAAGCAGACCATTATTTTGCAGAAGTACAAACATAATTTTGACACTGACTCACTTATGATCGACTAACCAGAGATCACTCTTGTATGCACAGACCTGGTTACTAGGGAGGAACATTTGTTTCTAACAGCTCCATCATCTGTGGGTTCCATTAGAACAGGGGTGTCCAAACCCTTCCATGAAGGGCCTAGTGTATGCTGGTTTTTGGTCTTTCCCTTAAATTAGAGCCAAATTAGGACCTAGACTGCTAGGAGAGGGGAAATCCTAACCAATTAGTGAGCTACTCCATCAGCCTTGTACAAGGTGAAAGCAAAAACCTGCAGACACTAGACCCTCCATGGAAGGGTTTAGAGACCCCTGCTTTAGAACCATTTAAAAGCAAATTGACAACGCATGGCAAGAAGGAATGTGGATGAGAAGGTCTTTCAAGCAAATTGTGTTTACAAGGTTGAACCTCAAAATAAATGTGCGCTCACATCTCAGAAATGCTAAAGCCACAACTGCTGCTGACATTCGTGTTAGTGATCACAATATACGGAGGAAAGCGGAAACCATTTATAATGCACTAAAGCTACGTTATGGTATGACAGAAATGGGGTGATTTATTCTGGTTCCACCAGAGGGCAGTACTTAACCATGCCTAAGAGAGGCTGGACAGCAATGGAGGCTGGTGATCTTTAATGGAGGAGGATGGATTCATGCTAAGTCTGGACTGGAGAAAACAGAAAGGAGGAAAACACATTAAACCCAGTTTGAGATACGATTCCATTTACTCCAGTCCAAGTATTCATAAGCCCATCCTCAAATAAAGTTCATCCACCTCCACTGGTCTACAGCTATTGTTCCTCCACAATCGTTCAGCCAATCACTGGTGGGAGCAGCCTGAGTGTGCAGTCGGAAGGGCTGTAATGGTGGAGATGACTCGGGTTAAAGAGGAGGCGACAACCAGTGAGGCACCACAGGTATGGAGGTGTAGACGATTAGGCACATCACAATGGGGTGTAGAAAGATAACATTTATTATAGTCTAGACACATTCATGGCATCACAGTAACTTCTGAGAATGTTGTATTATTCATGGTGGTGTTTCATAGGGCTTTGTTGTGTCAGTTACTGTCAGTATTCTCAGTGAATGGAGCTACCGGTAATTGCTCGTCCAGAGATATCCACCCAGTAGTCCTGTGGTGTTGCTAGAGTAGCTCTATTGGAACATCCTGTTCTTGTTACACTTTTTTAAAGTCTCAAAGTCTATCACCTCTTATCACACTGTCTCCTCTGTCTCCTACAGAGGGTATTTTCCCATGGGATGTACTGCTAAATAGAAAGTTGAGAAGTTGCTTTTGTCACTTCCCCTAGGCTGAGTTTACACAGGTTGTCCTCTTCACAGTACTGTTACCAGGAATTCCTTAACGGCTCAGAGTTTGGCTATGTAAAGGCTTCCTGTCACAGAACTCCTATGATATGGAAAACCGGAACAGCTGGTATTACAGTATATATTTTTTTATCACTGTTTGCCATGAAATACATATTAATTCTGGAAAATCTTGTTTTCAAGAACATTGAGCCAGTGCTTTTGAAATCTGCAAGGCCAATGAAATTGTGGTATCTGGGAGAGGCACACCACTTACTAACATTGCCTAAAGACAATCCTACATTGTGAAATTGTTGATAAAAATCAATATTAAAATGAGTCAGTGGAAAACTGTAGCCAAAGGAGGAGTCCAATGTATGCAAATAGACCATTTAGCTTGTTTCATTATGTTTTGCATGGATTCCACAAGTTTTGTGTTGTGATGATAGTGGTAGAGAGTGTTGTCTAACACACTGGTCCAAATAGGTGTTCAATTGGATTTTGATCAGGCTACTGTGAATACCATAGCATTTGATTTACACCCTTTTCATACTCATCAAGCCATTCAGTGACCTCTCGTGCCCTGTAGATGGGGGCACTGTCATCCTGTAAGAGACTACTCATGGCAGGATAAAAATGTTTCACATCTTAGCGGGGTCCACGTGGCGTAGTGGACTAAGTCGTTCCATTGCAGGAAATTCTACGTCATGATAGTCACGGGTTCAAGCCTGACTATGGGTTCTCTGACTTTCCCCGGGCCTTCTGCATGAGGCAGTGCAAATTGGCATAGTGCTGCCTGGGATTTGGGTTAGGTAAGTCAGATCATCTATCCTGCCACGTTGCTTTCCAGTGACTCGTTAGCTGTTTCTCAAAGTCAAGGAAGGATCCTCCGAAGTTGGGATTTTGAGGACGCTACGTCATCAAAGTCTGTTGAAGGACTGTTCCAATGTCGAGGATCCTCAGAATTTCAACATAGACAGTAAAGGATGCGTACATGTATCCTTCGGGCATCCCAAATCACCCACAATCCTATGCGCGCAGCTTTGTCAGCTCGTTAAATAAAATAATAAATTAATGTAACGTTAAAGTTACACAATTCATAGCGTTATAGATGGCTTTCTCATCTTTTTTAACAGGGACTAACAGGAACAGATTTAGGTGAGAAGCAAACTATTTAATGTTCAGAAGTGATAGCTGTGTAATCTCCTTTTTATTTCTCTCCCCCCTCGTTGACATAGGCTTATTTTGGAGAAGATAAGGCTCAAATGACACAATGACAAGCACTTGCTAGCCTGTTCCATTTACGTGTTCTCTGAATGCTCAGTAGGAGTCTTGCCTAGCCTCTGAATGACCTGACTTGGAAGGATCAGTCCTAGAAAAGGAAGGATTCTTGACTTTGAGAAACAGCTCTTGTGTCAAGATTGGGCGATTGTGTGTTCAGTCGCGGAAGTATATTTGGTGAACGTAATCATCCCGTGCATGATCTGGCTTCGATGTTGGATGTGCAAGGTAAAGAGAATTGGCGGCTGGGCGACGTGGTTAGATGAACCATGTGCGTGCCTTTTGCCATCCCACAGATCTTTTCAAGGAATTTGGAGCCGCTGACAAGGCAGCATTAGAGAGAATTGGGAGGGGAAAAGATTTGGGAAAAATCTCAAACACACAAAGTATTTTTCACATTTTAGTCATTTAGCTCTTATCCACAGCGATTTACATCACCCTAAACTAAAATGAATGGGAGTCTTTTCTTGCAATCCCATAAACCCATTGGTGAAAGCGACATATTAGCTCTTCCTCGATGGTACAGCAACTTTCGTTTCTAGTGCCGTACGGCAAAGCACCGCACAAGATGGATAATTTCAACTATTGCCACACACCCGCCACACCGCATCCACGTTTTGCCTGATCCGGTAGATTTGCCGCAGCGGTGCGCATTGCTTCCTATTGAAATGAATGGACTTCCGCCACAATGCAACCAGTTTGCCATGCCTGGTGTAAATCCAGCATATGCCTACCCCCTTGCATACATACAGTATGTGAAATTGTAGGCACTAGGTGTGGGCGATACTGTGAAATTAGAGTTAGATCCAATACCAAGTAATCCTGGGCCAGTATCGTCGATATTGATACCGATACTTTTTTACTATTAAAAGTGGTGTACTATGTACTTTTACGTACGGGAGAGTAGTGTATCATGATTTGAGGTATTTTATAATCAAATATTATCTTTAAGAATTATTTACTTATTATGTTTTATCTTTTACCATGTTTTTGTCTTATTTTCAGACATTTTAGGAAGTCAGATTATCTCAGTACTGGATTAAGATTAAGATTTGTTTAAGAATCTTAATTTATGTATTTATTGTCTTGTTTTTGCAAAAAAAGTGTCCGACCTTATGTGTCAGATTCGCAGTTGGTACTGGGTAGTCAGACCGAGCTGCGTCGCGCTATGCGACATGTAGCCTATTCGTTGTTGGAGTTTAACAGCAAAGACCTAATATCGGTAGTATGGATATTTTGGGATTGATCCGCCCACCACTAATCGGCACATGACTTCGATATGCGCACTGGCAACATATGGCTCAAAAAGTTTACAAAGATACTTTAATCCCTCCGCTCAGAAACTATATCTTTCATACTCATCAGAGAAAGCCAATGGCGACTCCTAGAATGGTGACACATTTTTCAATCAAGAATTAATTGGTAAGTAGGCAGTGCTTTTATTCAGGTTAATCTGAAACAGAGAACCAAGGACCCTGGATGATCTGGAGAGATTCTGTAAAGAGGAATGGTCTCACCTTCCTTGCTTTGTATTCTCCAACCTTATTAGATATTACAGGAGAAGACTCAGTGCTGTTATATTGGCAAAGGGAGGTTGTAAAAAGTATTAAATGCAGGGGTGCCAATAATTGTGGCACACGTGGCTTTGTTAGAAATAATTATTTCTTGACCGACCATGGGTTCTCTGACTTTCATCGGGCCCCCTGCACGAGGCAGCGCAAAATTGGCATAGTGCTGCCTGGGATTTGGGTAAGATAATTCAGATAAATCTATCCTACCACGTTGCTCTCCAGCGACGCCTTGTGCCTGTGAATTCAATATCGGAAGTATAGTCAGTGAACATAATAATCCTGTGCATGATCTAGGGAATCAATCTCGGGGTGCCAATTATCATAAAGGGCACTGTATTTAAAAATGTACTTTGCAATTTAAAAGAAGAATAGCTTCAGTTGGACTTTATTTAATAGTTGTGTATTTATAGACTTGGTTCCCATTTGGGACCGTTCATTAAGATCTATCCCAAAAAACAGTTCTGTAAGGGACTGTGTGATGAGCCATGAGTCTAGAACAGTTTTAGGAACAGTGCTTAAAGCACTCTAGGGTGGAGAGGCCTAAACTTGCTTAGAGAGTGGATATAGTCCATTATTTACACAAAGGTTATGCAATTATTAAATTCAGATAGTTCAAAGAAGAAAGCAGTGTGAATATACACTCACCTAAAGGATTATTAGGAACACCATACTAATACTGTGTTTGACCCCTTTTCGCCCTCAGAACTGCCTTAATTCTACATGGCATTGATTCAACAAGGTGCTGAAAGCATTCTTTAGAAATGTTGGCCAATATTGATAGGAAAGCATCTTGCAGTTGATGGAGATTTGTGGGATGCACATCCAGGGCATGAAGCTCCCATTCCACCACATCCCAAAGATGCTCTATTGGGTTGAGATCTGGTGACTGTGGGGGCCATTTTAGTACAGTGAACTCATTGTCATGTTCAAGAAATTTGACATTATTTGAGCTTTGTGACATGGTGCATTATCCTGCTGGAAGTAGCCATCAGAGGATGGGTACATGCCATGGTGGCCATAAAGGGATGGACATGGTCAGAGACAATGCTCAGGTAGGCCGTGGCATTTAAACGATGCCCAATTGGCACTAAGGGGCCTAATGTGTGCCAAGAAAACATCCCCCACACCATTACACCACCACCACCAGCCTGCACAGTGGTAACAAGGCATGATGGATCCATGTTCTCATTCTGTTTATGCCAAATTCTGACTCTACCATCTGAATGTCTCAACAGAAATCGAGACTCATCAGACCAGGCAACATTTTTCCAGTCTTCAACTGTCCAATTTTGGTGAGCTCTTGCAAATTGTTGCCTCTTTTTCCTGTTTGTAGTGGAGATGAGTGGTACCCGGTGGGGTCTTCTGCTGTTGTAGCCCATCCGCCTCAAGGTTGTGCATGTTGTGGCTTCACAAATGCTTTGCTGCATACCTTGGTTGTAATGAGTGGTTATTTCAGTCAAAGTTGCCCTTCTATCAGCTTGAAGCAGTCGGCCCATCCTCCTCTGACCTCTAGCATCAACAAGGCATTTTCGCCCACAGGACTGCCGCATACTGGATGTATTTCCCTTTTCACACCATTCTTTGTAAACCCTAGAAATGTTTGTGCATGAAAATAGAAAAATCCCAGTAACTGAGCAGATTGTCAAATACTCAGACTGGCCCGTCTTGCACCAACAACCATGCCACGCTCAAAATTGCTTAAATCACCTTTCTTTCCCATTCTGACATTCAGTTTGGAGTACAGGAGATTGTCTTGACCAGGACCACACCCCTAAATGCATTGAAGCAACTGCCATGTGATTGGTTGAGTAAATAATTGCATTAATGAGAAATTGAACAAATGTTCCTAATAATCCTTTAGGTGAGTGTATACCAAGTTGACCAATGATTTGTTTGAGTTGTAGAATGTTAATTAACTAGTTTCTTGATTCATATCAGAGCAGCTGAGACATCATTAAACTATATTTCTATAGACTAGCATCTACATCTTAAAAAGTAATTAAAAATAATTATTAATTCTGGTATATAATAATTTATCCACAGTAAAATAATTACAGCTCCAATTCTGAAAAGGTTGGGAACCATATAGAAAATGCTAATAAAAACAATGAGGAGTAAATTTACTTTCACATGTAGTTAAACAAAAAATATATATAAAGACAAGGTGTTAAATTGTTTACGTAATCAACTGCATCGTTTTTTAAAGGTAAATGTTTAATTTGAAATTGAAGCATGCAACACATTCCAAAAAAGTTGAGACATGGGCAGTTTAGGACTAATAGCGATGTAACAAGTTGAAATAAGGTGATGTGAAACAGGGGAGGCAATTGTGTAATCAGAGTATATAAAGAGCCTCCAAAAAAATGCCTAGTTCTTCAAGAGCAAGAACAGGTGGTCTTGCCAATCCGCAAACAGATGCATCAGCAAATTATCCAGCAGAACATTCCCCAAAAACAAATCAGTAGAATTTTGGGCATTTCAAAGTCAATGCCGAAAAACATTGCTGAATACTTGTGATCTCCGATCCCTCAGACATCACTCTCTTAAAAAACGTAATGAGTCTGTAATGGATTCCCTGACATGGGCTTGGGAATACTTTGGGAAACCTTTGTCAGTGAACAATATTCGCAATTGCATCCACAGATGCAAGATAAGGCTTTTCTATACACAGCAGAAGCCATACATCAACACTGTCCAGAAGCACCGCCGACTTCAGTAGCACAGTAGAATTGTGTTTTGTGGTCTGACGAGTCAACCTTTCAAGTCAACATGTTCTCCGGGCCAAAGAGGAAAAGGATCAACAGCGTCAGGTCCAAAAGCCAGCATCGGTCATGGTATGGGGGTGTTTTAGTGCCCATGGCATGGGTAACTTGCATATCTGTGAGGGCACCACAATGCAGAAAGATATGTACACTTTGAAGCAACATATGCTGCCATCCAGATTTCGTAGTTTCTAGGGACATCCTTAAATTTTCCAGCAGGACAATGCCAAACCACGTTCTGCAACAAGTGCATGGTTGCGTAAGATGATAGAGAATGTGTGGCACATTATGAAGTGCTAAATAAGGCAACAAAGGTACAGTTGCGCAGCTTAAGACATGCGTAATGGATGAATGGTGGAAAATTCCACATGCTGAAATGAACCAACTGGAGTCTTCAGTGCCAAAATGCTTAATTAAAAATAAATGTGGTGGCACTGGTGAACAGTCGGCTGTCCCTTTTTTGCCTTTTTTGGAGTGTGTTGCAGTCATCAGATTTGACATGAGTTTATATTGTCAAAAATGTTTGTCAGTACTTACTATACTGAAGTATAATTACAAGCATTCCATAAGTCTCAAATTCTTTATTGACAATTACATTAAGTTTATACAAAGAGTCAATATTTGTTGTGTTGACCCTTCTTTTTCAAGACCTCTACAATCCGCCCTGGCATGCTGTCAATTAACTTCTGGCCACATCCTGACTGATGGCAGCCCATTCTAACATGATCAATGCTTGTAGTTTGTCAGAATTTGTAGGTTTTTGTTTGTCCACCTGCCACTTGAGGATCAACCACAAGACATTAATTAAGGTCTGGGGATTTTCCTGGCCGTGGACCTAAAATTTCTATATTTTGTTCCCCGAGCCACTTAGTTATCACTTTTGCCTTATGTCAAGGTGCTCCACCATGCTGGAAAATGCATTGGTTGTCACCAAACTGTTCTTGGATGGTTGGGAGAAGTTGCTCTCAGATGATGTGTTGGTACCATTCTTTAATCATGGCTGTGTTCTTAGGCAAAATTGTGAGTGAGCCCACTCCCTTGGCTGAGAAGGAACCCCACAGATGAATGGTCTCAGGATGCTTTACTGTTGGCATGACACAGGACTGATGGAAGCACTCACCTTGTCTTCTCCGAACAAGGTGTTTTCCGGATGGCCCAAACAATCGGAAAAGGGATTCATCAGAGATAATGTCTTTACCCCAGTCCTCAGCAGTTCAATCCCTGTACCTTTTGCAGAATATCAGTCTGTCCCTTAAGTTTTTCATTCAGAGAAATGGCTTCTTTGCTGCCCTTCTTGACACCAGGCCATCCTCCAAAAGTATTTACCTCACTGTGCGTGGAGATGCACTCACATCTGCCTGCTGCCATTCCTGAGCAAGCTTTGCACTGCTGGTACCCCAATACCGCAGCTAAATCAACTTTAGGAGACAGTCCTGGCACTTGCTGGATTATCTTGGGCACCCTGGCGCCTTCTTTACAACAATTGAACCTCTCTCCTTGAAGTTCTTGATGATCTGATAAATGGTTGATTTAGGCGTGATCTTACTAGCAGCAATATCCTTGCCTCTGAAGCCCTTTTTGTCCAAAGCATTGATGGCATGTGTTTCCTTGTAAATAACCATGGTTGACAGAGGAATAACTATGATTTCAAGCACCACCCTTCTTTTAAAGCTTACAGTCTGTTATTCTAACTCAATCAGCATAACAGATTGATCTCCAGCCATTCTCATGAACACTCACCTGTGTTAATGAGACAATCACTAACATGATTGCAAATGGTCCTTTTGTGGCAGGGCTGACATGCAGTGGCATTTTTTTGGGGGGGGGGTTTGGTTAATTTTCAATGCAAAAAGGGAATTTGCAATTCATTGCAATTCATCTGATCACTCTTCATGACTTTCTGGTGTATATGCAAATTGCCATCATCAACACTGAGGCAGCAGACTTTGTGAAAAGTAGTATATGTATCAATCTCAAACTTTTATAGACACAGCTCTGTAAAAAAATAAGAGACCACTGCAAATTTTCTTAAATTAACCCAATTGAAAACCTCTGGAACGTGACCAAAAGGAAGATGGATGGTCACAAGCCATCCAACAAACACGAGCTGCTTGAATATTTGTGCCAGGAGTGGAAAGGGAGGTCCTGTCATTCACAATGTCTGATGTGACCAGAGATGGTTACAAATATACTATTACAAAGGAGCTCATACACCAAAGTATCCAAATGAAACTGAGGATTTGTTTTTACAAACTGCATCTAGTTAACATGAACATGTTTCTACAACTCTTTTGCTGCTTGAGTGTGTAGGCAATGTTAGGTAAAACAGACATTATAACCTACACCAGCTTCATAGCGCCCTGTATTGAACCTCGCCCTGCATTACTGGTTTGCTTCTAAAGCTAAACAGGGTTGGGCCTGGTTAGTCACTGGATGGGAGTCCAACTGCTGCTTGAGGTGGTGTTGGAAGGCCAGTAGGGGGCACACTTCCTTCTGGTCTTAAGATCAAATCTCAATGCTCAAGGGCAGTGAAGTAGACATCTGCCCTTTGCAGGGTGCTTTCTTTTAGATGGCATATTTAACTGGTGACCAGACACATTTTGGTTACTAAAGATCTCATGTCACTTATCGTAGGAGAAGAGATTTTAACCCCAGTGTTCTGAACAAATTTCCAATGGGATACCATTACGGTAACCTAGTCATCCCTAGCTTTCAATTGGCTCATTCATCCCCTCTCCTCCACCGATAACTGTTCCCCAGGTTGTCGCTGCATTGAGAATGTTCTCCATCAACTTCCTTGGTAATGAAATATAACTAAAGTAGCTTCATCCCTATGCATTTACATATTTTGAAGTTATACATATTTATTTTTACAGTAGATTAGAAATAAACAACAGTTTGTTTGAGGAGTAGGCACAATGCCATAAAAATATTAAGCATTGCCCCGATCAGGCCACAATCTTGCAGCCTTCAGATTCAGAGACTGCCTATGTACGAAGTTGATGCCAGTGATTTACCATAATACAATTATGGAAGCACACATGTTTATTGACTTTTCGGTTGCCGCATTAACTGAAGTTTGGGAAAAATAGCATTGAAGGGCCAGAGAAATTGGTCAGGACAATCATGTAAACGATATCTGATGATTTGGAGTTATATATCTTTCATAAAAATGTGAGCAATGCTCATATGTAGCTAGGTGTGCTAAACATAATTTAAATACATGTTTAAACTACCATTGTGTATTTATTTTACTGTCACCTTATGATGATACACAGCCGTAACAAATATGTAATGTAGAAACCTGAGAATTCTACCAAGTTATGGTATTTCAATGTATTCATGAAGTGCTGGAAGGAGTGACTGGTTAGATGTGTTTGTCCTCTGAGAACTGAGAAATGCATTGCTGTAGAAACAATAAAATGTTATGGTACTGGAAAAGATGTGTGAATGGAAATAATTACTAGATGGTAAGATAAACTGTATATAGTGTTAAAGCCTTAGTTTAATATTGACAACTTAATGATTGAGATTGGACAGAACTACATTGAGAATAGGGCTGGGGAATAGAAGTGTTTGGGATGGGTTACAACAGTCTTCTTGGCTTGATTTATTATGGAACCACATTAAGATGGTGTGTGTGCGTGTGTGTGTGCGTGCGTGCGTGCGGGCGTGCGGGCGTGCGTGAGGGCGTGTGTGGGCGTGCGTGCGTGCGGGCGGGCGGGTGTGCGTGCGTGCGTGCGTGCCTGCGTGAGCACACATGTGGAAGCATGTTATGGATGAAACAGGAACAAAAAATAAAATATGGACATGATATGATTGTTGCGTTGTTTTAGGGTCAGAGCACTTGTGGTACTGTATGTATGTGCGGATTCTGTGTGGAGCTGGCCATGGTCTAGTAGTCCAGGCTGGTTACTGGAGATCATATGTGGAGGTGGTTCGTAAATTAAAATGATAGAAAAAATATAAAATGTCACACAAAAACCTTGTAAAATTAATTGTATCGAAAGACCTGTATGAGGAAACATCCTCCTCAGGCAGTTTTAACATGTACCGGTAAATAAGGCAGATCATCCTTCCAATCCTCATGGAAATAGAGAATGAAATATGGCCAGAGAAGAGCCATATTAGCCAAAGTTGGTAAGATCCCACCGGTGACATCTGGTCAACCTAAGACCGGCACAATCATGCATCTGCCCACACCAATGAAATCATTTGCCTCTACAGTATATACAGCTTGTTGCAGTGTGTTGGGTGCCTGGTCACAGTCCCTTGGTCAGAACCCTAAAGAAGGGTGTGTGTCTGTTTGTGTATGGTTGGGGGCACACATGGTAAAACAAATTATATTCTGTATAGGCTCAAGGCTGATCCCCTCCCCCCCAAATAAAAGAAAGGAATATGAGTTTGTCCTCTCTGTATCACATGGACACGCCCTCGCTCTGACAGCTGCTAAAGAAACACAGGTCACTAAGGCATTGCTGTCTACCACGAGAAAGAGAGATGGGAAAGATGTGTCTATCCTCAGCATCAGATGAACACATCCTTCACATATCTGTGTTCACCCTGTCACTGATGGATTAGCGAGGTCCTGAAGCTGGATGAACACAGATTGATTTTATTATTGCTGACTGGAAGGTTAGCATTTACTGGTCACACTCAGGGCTCCAGACAATAAAGCCTAAATAAGGTCTCCAACTTGTGGGGATTAGTAGACAGTGTGAAACTATTACTAGTCAGCTTATCTTGATATCTTGGTTACAAAGAATGAGCCACACACTGTACCGTATATTACTTCATACAGAAATTCCTTCTGGACTATAGTTTTACGGATGCATTGATCTGTGTACATAGAGACGAGATAGAAGATATTTTCCTGTATTTCTACAAACTTCTATGCGGTGGATTCTTAAATGTTACACCAAATGTCCTAAATATATATTATATTTTGCAAGACGGCAGAGGGATTTGGTTTTCTGCCATTATACACATTTTGCCATGTAGTGGAAAGTAATATCCCTCAAAGCAATTGAAGTGGAAAAGACATTAAAACAATGTCTTTGTGGTTAAAAGGACATTGAATGGAAATTGAATATATGTTTTTCAAATGATTTTGGTCAGTGGGATAGTCAATGAAAAATCAAATTTCCTAGAATTCACCATAGTTTACCATATATTATCCATAATTTCTGACTCTAATTGACGAACAAAATCAATGCAGGGCCATATTGTTTAGGGTGTGGCATAATATAGGGCAAAAAAGTCTTATTCTCTGTTAAGGCAAATTAAGTCAATTTCTATGGGTCTTTATAAAATCAGTCACTCACAGTTGCAGATATAGTCAATATAACTAACTCATGAAACAGACAGCTTCTAATGTGAAGTGTAAAAAAGTGCTCTATAAGTATCATTAACTTAAAATTTCAAAAGGTTAATATGTAACAATAGCCAGGTAATTAACAACAATGCATTGCTTGGTGTCATACCGTGTATAATTAAGCAAACTTACCCACAAATAGTTTTTTGTTCTCTCCCGTTATTTACCATTTCTGCGCCAATAAGGTGTAATTAATATAATATTTTCCAAATATAATAATATTTGTTTTAGAAACTGACAAGTCTACTATATTAATTTCAATATTATATTGGATATACATCCTGTTCTGAAAATCCACTGTTTATTTATTTATTCGTGTGTTTTTTCCCCATTTTTATCCCTGCCCAATTCCCTCTAATCTTGCCTGGTCAGCAGCTCCACAACTACCTGCATGAATCTATGGGATGGCGAAGGGCGCACACATGGTTCATCCAACCACATGTCGCTCTAGCCGCTGATTCTTTTCGCACTGCGAGTCCATCAGGGAGGCCTTTAGTCGTATTGTGCACGGGATGATTACGTTCACCAACTATATTGAACCCTTGATTGAATGAACAGGCGCTTGATCTGGACACAAGGAGTCGCTGGAGAGTGACGTGGCAGGATAGATAATCTGATTTATCTAACCCAAATCCTGGCAGCGACATACCAATTTGCGCTGCCTTGGGCAGGAGGCCCGGGGAAAGTCAGAAAAACCCATAGTCAGGCATGAACCTGTGACTATCATGACGTAGACTGTCGTGCAATGCAGCAACTTAGCCCACTATGCAATGCGGACCCCCCCCCCTTTCCACATAATTTAATGCAACAGCCACGCTATCCCTTCAAGAGCTGTCCCCCCATGGTTGAAACTCCTTTAATATGGTGTACCCTGCCCACAAAGCTCATGTGGAATTGGAATCCTCTGAAATCCTGGCATTTGGCAGCGTTAGGATCTGTCGATCAGCTGTCAACAAGTCAGTTAATCTCAAATTCAGCTGCTCTTCAGGCCCTTGACTGATTTGTCCTCATGGAGAGACATGGACTAACAAAAACACGACGCTGCTGCTTCAGCGGCTTTCTCTACATCTGTGTGTTCGTAAAGTCTAATAGCTTTTGGTCGTGGTGATGATGGTGGCACAACACTGCAAATGTCTCGAAAGTAGAGAGGTCTGTCATCCAGTTGTTAATTGAAGCTTGACATTTTGGTCATGTATCGTCAACTAAGGAGATGTCCTCACAAATCTTTATACCTTGATAAGCTCATATACTTACGATAACTCTCAACTCATATTACTCGTCGGCTTCAACCTCCTGTCAACTGTCTCCAATACATTTCTTCACATCTTTCTATCCATTCTGTTCCTCTTTTGGCCCCACACTTTTTTGTTTCCTTCCCGCTCACAAGGCAGGCAATGTGCCCCACCTCACCTTTACAAGATGCAGTTTGCCATCGCACTGCAAGCCCTGGGGTCTGATCCCAACATTGTCGTTCTCTGCTCTAACTCTACCCTCTTAGTTCCCGCCTTATTCTCTCTCTCCTTTTATTTGTTATCCTCTAAGTTCATCCAACCACATGTCGCAGAGCCGCCAATTCTTTTCGCACTGCTCATCTAACTTTAGTCAGATTGCGTACAGGATAATTACGCTCATCAACTATACTTCCATGATCGAATTTCCAGGAGCTCGATCTGCACACTGGAGAGTGACATGCAAAGGTAGATGGTTCGGCTTATCTATCCCAAATCCCAGGCAGTGCTATGTAAATTTGTGCTGCCTCCTTCTGGAGGCACTCCAGGCATTCAACTCAGCTAAGAGGAGGTTATAGCCCTTGTTTATATTAATGACCCCTTTATTGATTTATCCTTATTATTTCTATTGATTGCTTGAGTTCTTGTAGTTTTAGTGTGTTAATTTGTTGTGTGGTTTGTGTTGTATATTCTTCATGTGATGTCTGATGCATACAAATTGTCCTTTTGGGACAAAGAATAAACTGAACTGAACTGCAATGCAGCGAATTAGCCCACTACACCACATGGACCCTCCCGCTTAGTGACTATTTTTAACCCAAGATCTTCCCTTCCTGTAGAAGACTTTTTGTCAACCACTTTAAAAAGATGGTTGATGACATCTGAATCTCATTTACGTAGCCTATTGAGTCCACTGGTTCCTCACACACTGAACTTATCAACCTTTTTCTTGCTCTCTCCAGATGAGATCATGGCACTAGAAACATCTGCTTTCCCAGCAACTAATCTCTGAAACACAGAAGTGAATTTTACATAATTTGGTCAGTTGTTTTACTTTACGTCTGTGTCAATCAGCCGCGGTCGGTGGATCTTAATTGGGGAGGACGGGCTCGTATTACGCTCGGGACTGGAGTGAATGGAATGGTGTGCAACGAACAAAACCAATTGTTTTTTTGTTTTGCACACATTCCATTTACTCCGGTTCTGAGCGTAATACGAGCCCGTCCTCCCCAATTAAGATCCACCGACCGCGGCTGGTGTCAATACATGACACAGCAGCTGATCCTAGGCAAAATGTCCTGATCTTAGGCAAAATGGAACTGGAATGCTACAGACTGAGCTGTGTGCACCTGGTGTCGAAACCATTGAAAAAGCTTGCCTTTCAGAGCGTCTGCGGCATCTCGTTTGAATTTGATGGCCATCATACTTCAAGAGGAGTCTTCTCAGTTTTTGCCCACTAAGAATCTTTCACAAGTTCTTAAGCCTTGGTCCCACCCATATTTTTAAGGACTCATGAGGCCATGTGCTTCACAGAAAATAACAGTCTTTTAAACATGTCCATTGTGGATGCAAGTAAGGATCAATTCGGCCTTCTGGGTTAAATAATATTAAGGTCCTGAAATATTTAGACAGGTTTTGTGATTTTGTTTTACCAAAATGTTTCCAAGTTACAGTTCAGTAATGAATATAGGTTTAACATGTAGTGTCTCAGCTCTCTGGCGACTCCTTGTGTGCAGATTGGGCCCCTGTAATTTCAACTGCAGAAGTATAGTTAGTGAGTGTCAATCATCCCACGCATGATCTGACTAAAATACTTCCGTGTTGGATGAGTGTGAAAAGTATAGGCCGGCTAGGCAACTTGTGGTTGGATAAACCATGTGAGCGCCCTTCACCATCCCATATCTATCAGGGGTGTTGCAGAACTACCGATGTGTCAGAGTTAGTGGGAAAAATTGAACAAGACCAATTGGGAGGGGAGAAAATAAGGAAAATACTCATTAAAAAGTGTGTCACACTCTCCTTCTGCGCAGATCGGGCGCCTGTAAATTCATTTGTGGTATAGTTGGTGAATGTAATCATCCCGTACATGATCTAAAGCAGGGATGTCAAACCGGTTCCACGGAGGGCCGAGTGTATGCTGGTTTTTGGTCTTTCCTTTCAATTAGAGCCCAATTAAGAACTAGACTGCCAGGTGAGGGGAGATCTTAACCAATTAGTAACCTATTCAATCAGTCAGGTACAAGGTAAGAGCGAAAACCTGCATACACTCGGCCCTCCGTGGAACCGGTT
>JACXGM010004827.1:0-25269 GCA_016801145.1 Umbra pygmaea
CATGGTCCCTTAATATCTTAACATGGTCCCTTAATATCTTAACATGGTCCCTTAATATTTTTACATGGTCCCTTAGCTCTTGAAACAATTCTATCAGCAATACCTTGCACTCCCTTCTGCTGGAGATGGAACGCTCTTCTCTTATCCGATGCCAACCTCTGTATCTGTATCATTGCTGATTTTCTTCTTTCTAATCAGACTGGCTCATCTTCTTAAAGGTCCAATATGTAAAAAAGGACAACCAGCGGTTAAAATGGGTACTGCAGTCCAAATTCAAAATACCTGAGTCGTCTCTCTCCGCCCCCTTCTCCTCAGAATCAAAACTCTTGTGACAAACAAGATCAGCGCAACCATGACAAGCAAACCGTTTTTTACTACGTCTCTGGTCACGCAGTCGTTTAGAAACGCGCATAATTTTTTGGGGTAGAACCTATCTCTGTTGATCTCGTTGGTTTATTTGCTACTTCCATGGCTGTAGCACGCTGTGTTTGCATTTTTTACAGGTATGCCTGTCAACCCGGTTCCACAAATGATTGATTCTTCTAATTGTTTCATTTCTGAACCTGAAGGGATCAATGACACCTTTAAATCTTTCTATTCCTCACTTTACATATCTGAGTTCCCAGCAGACACCGCCAATATTACTTCGCTTTTGGATGTGTTAGACACTACCACTGTTGCCATTGATGAGCTTGACTACCCTCTCAGGTTTGAAAAGGTGGTTGAATTTGTCAAATCTATGCAAGGCCACAAAGCGCCAGGTCCGGATGGGTCTCCAACTGAGTTTTTAAGTAATTCTAATCCCAGTTAGCCCTCCTACTCTTATCTGTGGTATAATGACTTATTGGATTGTGGTATGCTGCCCTCAACCTTAACACAAGCATATATAGCACTTCTTAAGAAGGGCACTGCCTGCTCTTCATTCAGGCCCCTTAGTCTCCTTAATGTTGATGTAAAGGTGCTTGCAAAGTTGATAGTGAGGCATCTTGAGGTGTTCCTCCCAGCAGTCATGTAGGAGCAACAGACAGGTTTTAGTACAAGTAGACATACGTTTTATAATATTCTGACCATGTTCTACATTATCTATTCCAAATAATTCTCAAACTCATGGCAAAAAGTGTATCAAAAAATCTGTTATTCCAAATTCCATCAGTATCCTTAACCAAACCAAGTGACCACATCAAACTGAGTTGCTATTTTAATGCATTTCTTTTTCATTTTTATCCTGATCTACTGTGTGTTTGAGATGTTGTCTGTAGGTTTTTCTGTTTTGTATGTGTGGTGAGCCAAAAAGATATTTCCACCTTGGTGAACATTATAGAATTATTCTATTTTAAGCATGTGACTCGCACATTACCTGCCCTCTTCTCTGTCAACTTTGTCCCCCTTCTCACTCAGATGAAGGCAGATTTTAAGAGCTAGGTTAATTTACCTCTGTCACTTATAGGAAAGATCAATGCTGTTAAAATGAAGTTTGACCAAATTTCAATACCTTTTTCAATCTATCCCAATGTTCTTGCCCAAGTCTTTTTTTCAAGTCAATTAATAAAGCTGTTACTTCAATAATTTGGGGAGGAAAGGTTCAGACTGAAATTTACCCTACTGTGGTTGATAGGCCTTGTTGACCCCTCTCTATGGTTGGGACCATAAAGCTCTATTTCGTTCTCGTCAAATTATAGTGTGTCAGAAGCTGTGAGGCGTGAAAAGGTGTTGTCGGATGTTGACATTTACTTGAGTAATAGTAATTTTCTGATTAACTCTAAATTCACAAGTTTTGGGAAGTACCTTCTTATGAAATTGATCAGGTAAAGGGACTTTGTATCTTATCAGTAACCTATAAAACAAATATAAAGAGTAAAGGAAATATCAATCATGGTCACCGGTAAGATGTGAACTCTCTTTACCTGATCAATTTGGTTTTAAGTAGGGACTTCCCAAAACTTGTGAACTCAGTTACTCAGAAAAGTACTTTTACTCAAGTAAATGTCCACCTCTGTTTTTGTTCAAGTAATGTCATATTGTGCTCCTTAAAATAACAACACTGTCTTTTTCCAGAGCAGCCTGTATGTCTTGAGGTTACCTGTGGGTTTTTCTTTGTATCCTGAAAAAATATTCTGGCAGTTTTGGCTGACATCTTTCTTGGTCTACCTGACCTTGGCTTGGTATCAAGAGATCTCTGAATCTTCCACTTCTTAAAGTGATGGTTCAGAGTAATATAACCCTAGGGTCCTTTGCACCTTGACCTCGAGCCAAACAACCCCCCATAAGCTTTTTTGTTGTTATAAACATTGTTTGAGTTAGAGCTATCAGCTGAATGGCTTAATGCAGGCGCTAATGGAACCAAATAACATCACAATAAATAACCCCCCTAATAATGCCCGGAATGGTACCAAACTTCTACAGTAGTACAAATAGGTGATGTAGTTACAAACTTTTCAATGCCCTGTTTTATAAGTACACGGTTTTATAAGTACGCGGCGCAAGGTCTCTCCGCGCGCGGCGCAAGGTCTCTCCGCTCGCGGCGCAAGGTCTCTCCGCTCGCGGCGCAAGGTCTCACCGCTCGCGACGCAAGGTCTCACCGCTCGCGACGCAAGGTCTCTCCGCGCGCGGCGCAAGGTCTCTCCGCGCGCGGCGCAAGGTCTCTCCGCGCAAGTACATCTGAAGAGGGGATTGCACACACTGCCTTTTAGGGGGTCATAGGTTGTATTTAATTGTAAATGTTAATATGCATATACTATAGCATATTTAATGTGTACATCAGTGCATTATTGTAAACAGAAGATGCGCACATGACCAATGTTGATAGGATGTGAGGATGACAAAGTCTAGTAAACAGAAAACAACAGACAAACACGAGGGCACTCATGACATGGTGCAACTTAGGGTGAAGTGCCTTGCCCAAGGAGACAATGACGTTTGGGACAGCCGGGAATCAAACTGCCAACCTTCTGACTATTAGTCTGACACCCTAACCATCTGACCCCCTACTTTTTACATAGTTTCTATGTTTTGCCTCAATTCCCCGAAAAGATTCTTTAGAATAAAAATAGGTTTTGAGGTTAATCAACGAACACACTTAGCTTGTGCTGGGTTGTGCAGGGTCACAACAAGAAAATGAAACTTTTCATTTTGATGAAATCTGGACTAGGAATTTGTATAAAAACTATTGACTTTGAAAATACTTTTCTTTAATAACAATAATAATAATAATAATAACCCTGGAACAAATTCTGACAGTTGTGTGCAGTTGTGTCTTGCTAATTATTTGTATAATTAATCTTTTTTAACTTCACAGTCTTCACCTAAAACAGGAAATCAATTTGATCACCAAACTCTGTAAAGTCCTTTTGGCTGAGGATACAAATGAGAGAACATTACAAATGGTTTACCCATCAAACACTGAAAGCAAAATGATTGTGTTATCCATGTGGATTATTATTATTATTACTGTATATATTAATCATGGGGGATGTAGTTAAAACAATTACTAAGGAACATTTTTTAGTTCTTCAAATGTTACTTTAAAAATATGTTTTACTGTTATTTCACAAGGCAAATTGAAAAAGAACCAATTCTGCAACAACCTGTGAGGAATTAGGGTTAACTGTCTTGCTCACCGACAGAATGACAATGCTTTTGCCTTGCTGGTTTAGGGCCTTATGGACACCAGTCAGATGCCCTAACTGGCCACCTTGCCTTGGTCTCCACTATTTGAAGATGCAGAAGAATCTTTCATGAAAGTTTTGTTTTCAGAGTGTAAATCACATTTGTTTTTAGAGTGTAAATCACATTTGTTTTTAGAGTGTAAATCACATTTGTTTTTAGAGTGTAAATCACATTTGTTTTTAGAGTGTAAATCACATTTGTTTTCAGAGTGTAAATCACATTTGTTTGTCTTATTGTGTGAAAGTGCTTGCCTTGAACATTCTCTCTTTGTTGTTCTTTTACTCCAGTTGATATGTAACATTGATGAAATACCTGGTTTCTGCCAAGTCTAATTAATCACACACTGTATCTTCTGACAAACATTTTCCAGTTTGCATCTGAATTCTGACAGAACTAAACTGTTACAGTAATTGTGGCAGTCATTGCATTGCTGCAGTAATACAAAGTTAACAGTATTTTATAAAACAAATGGAATTTGTTTATTACCGGTAAATAGAATAACTACAACTTGATATGTTGCTTAAAATGTTTCTTAGAGATGAACACCATTCTCAATAATGCCTGCCAAATGGGTAATACTGGAAAATGCTCAGATCTATTAATTTAAAACATTATCATAATGTTTTGAAGCATTTTGTAGAACACAGAGAAAACAATAAAGGATTTTGTAAAGATGTTAAAAGACATCTTTCTGGTTGAAAATTATTTTACTTAGGGAAGTATCTATTCAAATGTTCCGAGCACATAAACATGCAAATATTGTTTCAAAAATGTTCACTTAAATTTTAGTCATTTAGCAGACGTTCTCCCTGGAGCAACTTTAAAATGATTTTACTTAGGGAAGTATCTATTAAAATGTACCAAGCACATAAACATGCAAAAATTGTTTCAAAAATGTTCTGGTAGGGCAAGGCATTGCAAAACGTAAGATCTGTTACAGCGTACCAGGTATTATTTCAAATTATTTGTGAATGATTACTGATTAATGGTTTCAATACTCCAGCAAAGCAACAGTTTTGTAGCTTCTAAATTGGTGGCAGCTCTTTTGCCAGTATTTTTGGTATTTCAAACAATTTAGTTTTAACAGCGGCTACCACTGTCCAGATGTATCTAGGTTTCAATCATAGGTTCCAGTCTTTCAGAAAGACTCTTTTTAAGGCATTTTTCCTAGCCACATGTTATTACACCGTCTTTGATTTTTTTTGTCGCGTAACCGTATTGAAAATGCTAATTAAAACAGAGGGATTTGTGACTTGTATTTAAATAACAGAATGTATAACTACAAGGTATTTTAGGTTCCACCTTATCAACTGCATCATTTCTTTAAGACAAACATTTATGCTGAAACTGATGCATGCAACATGTTCCAAAAAAGTTGGGAAGGGCAATTTAGGACTAATAGCGATGTGACAAGTTTAAACACGAAGGGGATGTGAAACAGGTGAGGCAACAGTGTAGTCGTAGTATATAAGGAGCCTCCATAAAATGCCTAGTGCTTCAAGAGCAAGGATGGTTCGAGGCTCACCAATCTGCCAAAAGATGCGTCAGCGAATAATCCACAACTTTGAGAACAACATTCCCCAAATACAAATTGGTAGGATTTTGGGCATTTCACCTTCTACAGTGCACAATATAATTAAGAGTGAAGGAACCCAGTCAAATCTAAGTGCGCTAAGGGCAAGGCCGAAAACCACTTCTGAATCCGCGTGACCTCAGATCCCTCATACGTCACTGTCTTAAAAAACAAGTCTGTAATGATTATCCTGACTTGGGCTTGGGAATACATTGGCAAACCTTTGTCAGTCAGCACCATTTGTCGCTTGCATCCACAGATGCAAGTTAAGGCTTTACTATGCAAAGGAGTATGCACATATCAACACTGTCCAGAAGCACCACTGACTTCTCCGAGCTATGCCATATCTGAGATGGAAAACGCCAAACTACATTCTGCCCGGATTACAAGCGCATGGTTGCGTAAGCAGAGAGTGCGGGTGCTAGCATGGCCTGCCTGCAGTCCTGAACTGTCTCCGATTGAGAATGTGTGGTGCATTATGAAGCGCAAAATAAGGCAATGAAGATGTGCAGCTGAAGACAGGCAGAATGGATGAATGGGGGAAAGTTCTGCCCAAATGATTACTAAGTGTTATAAAAAAAAAAGGTGTTGTTACACAGTGGTAAACAGTCAAATGTCCCAATGTTATTTGGAGTATGTTAGTCATCAGAATTGAAATGAGTGTACATTGACAAAAATAAATTACATTTACAAAGTAAAAAATCAAATAATGTGTTCATAATGTGTTTTCAGTATAATACAGGGTGAATTACATTTTCAAATGACTCTTATTTAAAACAAATAGCATTTTCCAGACTGTCCCAACCTTGTCGGAATTGGGGTTGTAAGATTCAGTGCTACCACACCATAAATGTTAGACATAATCTGTTGAATAGAAAAGCGAAGTGGGTTCAATACTTCTGGATAATAATGCAGATTGTTTGTAGTTTGAAGTTGTGTCTGAAACCAAATGACCTATGTAGTGCTCTGCTTTCAATGTAGATAATAGTTGTGTATTTGAAGAATATTTGTAATCAGAGTGAGATGTGTCAACGTAAGCTGTGAAATAGAATGACTCTCTCCAGCGTCTAACAGTCTTATATTGTACTAACATGGCCAGTGCACATCTTGTACAATGGTTCAAGTGTCATTATGCTATCTAAATGCATTTGTGTACATTAAACTGAAGAAGAACTTACAGTAGAGAACGTTCCAGTCTTGTTGGTAATAGGCCTGAAGCAGAGTTAGAGAAGGTGAGGAGAAGATATTTCTTCAAGTCTCTTTGGTCACTATTCAAGTATCTCTGGTCACTTGGTTAAATTAATTTACAGTAGATGCTCTCTCTCCATCTGATCTATATCCTGTATTTGTGATTGGGATTCTGTGTAGTGGCAGTAGCAACGCATCTTTGTTCCTGCCATTTTAAAATGCAGCAGTTGTACAGTGAAGAAAGCCCTCCAGTTTTGTAGATGATCTGTTGCCATAGCTACCGTAGCAACGGGACTAAGCGCTCGTTACCCGCAAGCAGAACAGAATAGACTCCCTGGGCCCTCCCCTCTCCTGCCTCCCTCATTGGGTCCCCTGGCTGGGTCATTAGCATAGTGACTCACATGGAACTCTCCTCCAAGGGCCACCATTTGTGGGTTTTGGAATAGTCAATGAAGCCCTGTCATCACCATACACGTTTGTGTTCTATTGAGGCCTGTAGATATTTAATGTTTTCCTGCTAAGTTACTCTGATAGTCAACTGAGGTAAAACCTGAAGGTTACGCACAACTATAGCAAGTTACTCCTTTCCATTGTCACCATCTGCCGAAGATAACTGTTAAACATCCATAATTGTGTTCACACAGTCCACACCGTTTCTTTGAGCACGGAAGATGTATCCAAAAGAAAAAATCGATGATATGGAACTTCTGCTTTGGTGTGTTTGGTGGGGGACAATATTTGTAGACAGTGCAGTTAACATTGTCTTAATATCAGAACAGCTTAAGAGTAAATTGCCTTTTAAAAAACCCTACACAGCCGGTTTACAGCTTCTTGAGCTGGTGCTCCTTCATGAGGCTGGAACTTTTAGATATTTGCATGAAATACCATATTAAAAGAAACCGAGAAAACCTCTCACCAACACACCAGACCCTACAGTATGTTGTGTGGAGAAACATGACACTGATGGCAAGGGATGGACCTTGTGGAAAGTAACAAGAGGATAAAACCAAGAAGAGTTTATTCTCCTTAGCTTGGGTTATGCCTGTTTTTGAATACAGGAAAAAGGTTCAGTAATAAACTTTTGACTTCATTTGAGCTTTCATAGTCTTGAGAAGACTTTCTTTTTTCTTTAGTGAATTAATGATTTATCACACAAATAGCGATCACGGGCAGCAGGGCGCATTAATGTCCGAGCGTCCGACCCTATTGATCCAGTGTCATAGTCTAAAATGGCTGCGACCCCATAAAGGTAGTGCAATATTGGCAGTGCAATATGTTGTGGCTTTATTATCTACATGTAAATTATGATCGTCTTATCCTAACCTGAACACATCCATATTCCAACCCTAACCAGAAACCTAATGAGCTATTGGTTTTAAATTGATAGTAGATCATGTATATGGGACTCTCCAAATGAAGTGTTACTCTTTCTGTCCCGCAGTGATCTGCAACTTCCGGGCCTCAATATGTCAGGCCCTGGTTCTGGAGATAGGAGAGACAGTGCAGATCCTGGAGAAGAGTGAAGGTAAGAATAGCAGAGAATATTAGATGACATTGTATAGTTTACTCACTAATGTAAAACAGTAGTTGTGTCTGTCTGTCTGTCTCTTGTTTGTGTTGGTATAACAGTCCCTGTTTAGCTTGTTGATATGCATCTTTCAATTGTCTTTAGGCTGGTACAGAGGGTTTTCCACCAAGAAGCCTTCCCTCAAGGTAAATGAAATATACTGCCTTTATTAGTCAGAGTTGTCTGTATTATTTAGAGTGGCTATTTTCAAACCAGACATCTTTCAGACATTGTTGTTGTGAAGGTATTTATATAGAGGAAAGGGATTGCAAGTGCAAAACTTTACCTGCATTATTAACAATATGATAACATCAAGGGCGTTGGAGTGAGTTTGATAGTGGGGGGGGGCACTATACTTTAGCAAATTGTTCTTATTATTGGGGAGAACCTCATTGCGGGGACATGAGGGGGACATGTCTCCCCAGTCTCCCCCTGCTCCTACACCCTTGGACAACATGATGAAAAGTAATGAAGTGGAGGTACAGTAACTAACATGTGTTAGGAGCCATTTAACATGTTTCTTGTTTTCTACCTAGCAGAGAGTAGAACACACTTTCAATTCCTGGAGGCGTTGTACTGGATGTGTAGCGCTATACATAAAATCTGAGAAACTGCATTTCTTTTATCAGTTCACCTTCCACACCCACACCTACCATTTACTACGGATGATCCATCAGGGTTTACCGCTCAAACAAAGAAGCCTACGTGTACATTGTGGCACCGTGTGGACAACTGCTCTTCATCTCCCTTCCAATGAGTGCCATGGTAGAAATCGTTGGAGTTGCATCGAAGATGAAAGCGGGATGCCGTCTGTGTTCATCTGTGGGATGAGGGAGTGTAGGATGCTGTCCAACCCAGCAGCTTGCTCAGGTTGCCGTTCTCACTTGATGCAGCCCCATGTAAATTGGCAAACCTCTCCTCGCGAGGCTCAGTTCTGTACAGTGTAAAGACGAGAAAGAAAAAAACTGTGTTGGCTCTATAAAAGGCTGCTATATTTTAAAAGCATTGACTTCATTACTGTCTCCAAATTTGCCAGTTTTATGTGTAAGCAAATACATTTTTGTGTGTAGTTTTTTCTAGTCTTCTTTTTTCCTTTCTACACTATCATTTTCCTGCCTGCACATGCAGAAGTTTGCTGGAGGTTACAATGAATCTTTCTATGAACAGAGTTTCACCTGACGTCATGGTACAAGTGATACATTTACATTTCAGTCATTTAGCAGACACTCTAAGTCTTATCCAGAGTGACTTACAGTAAGTACAGGGAAATTCCTTGTCATTTGGCACAATTGGTAATCGAACTGGTAACATTTTGATTACAAGTTTGACTCCCTAACCACTGAGCCACCTGACCCTCCTGCAACATGTTGATTACCATTTTTATTTTCCTTAGACTCAAAATATTAAAGAACAATGAAGCACGTTGAATAAGAACCAATCCTTGCTGAATGACCTGAGAGAAATTAGGGTTAACTGCCCTGCTTATGGACAGAACGTCAAAGATTTCAAGTGGATTTTTGGCCATCAATCAGTTGGTTTAACTACCAACACCTCTTTTGGCAGATATAAATCTTTCCAAATGTTTTCTATAGTCAGCCATTAGTCTTTCTATTCTTGACTTAGCGATGTCTTTAACACTCTTTGCAGAACTCTTTTAGCTGAAAAAGATTTTGGGTCTTGTGTGTCCTGCATGCTTAAACTCTCCTAACAGTTTTTCGATTTTATTCAAGTCTGGGGATTGAAACGGCTATTTCAATACTTTTGATCTCCTGTCTTGTGAATGTATTATAGTTGATTTTGTGTTACACTACTAGTTAAATGTTTTAGAAAAACCAAAACATGTGTTTTGATTGAATTGCATGCCTTCCTTCATGCCAATTAATGCTCTCTCATTACAGTGATCGTCAAAACATGATTAATTATTGGTGAGCAAAAACTTTCATCATTAGGACAGTTAATTATGGCTGCTGAAACATTTGGCTTTGCTTGTTGTATGTGAATAATTAATCATAAATCATAGATTTCCAACACTGACAGACGTGCAACATTTGTAATGCCCAGGATATATATTTTAATCAATTTAATGCCACCTTGGTGATTTTCTATAAAAAAATTGAAAATCCCTGGTTGTTCTGAAACTTTTGACCGGTAGTGTATGTTTTGGACCATTGTCACGCATTGTTCCAAATATTTCTGGCTTGTCAAGGTTTTCTTTTTCAGACTTTAGACACAGTTTTGTGATGTTTTAGAAAATGCTTCTTTCTAACAACTCTTCCATGCACATTCTGCATAAGGTACACTGTGGCTCTTTTATAGCACAGGTGTCAAACCGGTTCCACGGCGGGCCAAGTGTTTGCAGGTTCATTTATACTGATTGATCCGTACTGATTAGACACCAAATACCAGCATACACTAGGCCCTCCAGAGATCTACTTAGAGGAGGACATGGTTGTTGAAACCAGTCAGAATCACCATTACAGTGACAGATTAGAAGTGAGAGTTACTTCAGAGACATAGTTAAACATTGAAATTGACTTCACCTTACTAATTGAAGCTCGAACAATTTAATCAACCTTTCTACGCCTTAAAAATCATAAGATGAAATTAAGAATGGTCCAAAAGGTTCAACAAACCGTTGCATGTGTCATGTTGATTTTGATCATAATTTTGTATCCATAATGAGTGCAAAGAAATTATAATTCTGTTTTAGATGTTGCAAAAAGGTGGGATGTTTAACTTTGTACCATGTAGAGGTCAGGTCATCTTCTGTTCACAGAAAGATTAATTGTAACATCACTTTTTCCCAAGGGTATACAACATCTTGCCAACAACTGTAGTGATGTACCCAATGCACCCTGATTGCTTCTATATTCATACATTTTCTACAGTTTGTTTCTATTTATTACTGAGATATCAGCTTTTTATACAATCAACTGTTTAGTAAACAATGTTTACTAGCTTTACCCACTGAGGGAAAGATGTTGAAAAGATGACAGAGTACCAGCTAGAGTAATATACTCGCTAACCTGGCCCCTGCTACCAAAAAATTAGTTGTCTCGTTATTTATGTGAGAAGGAAATCCCCCATGATTTTAAATGTGTCAATTTACAATGTTAGCTAACATTGAAATTCTCTATAAAAATATTTGACATTTCCCAGGCTTTGGCACCTTTAGGTTCAAGTTATTGCATTCCCTTACATTCTGCCCCACGTCATAGCTTTAACTTCACATACGTTTTTACTTGTTTTTTCCTTAAGAGGCATTTACATTATATCAGTTGAGCACAGAAAGACACAAAATCTCCTCACACTGCTTGCAGACACTACTCTCCGCAGCTATTTACAGGCCCCCACCAACACGCCTCCATTTTGTTGCGCGCTCTTCCTCCCACGTTCTCCTGCTCGCCCTCGTACTCTCTACCCAAGCCGCCACAATCAGCTGTGCTCCCTGTGGCCAATTCATCACATCTGTCAGATTACAGCAGGGTAGAGGAACTGCAAGGGTGGCAGTTGGCACTGTTCATCCTTTCCTTCCCTTTCCAGCTAAGTTACGATGGAAATGTCTCTGCATATGCAGCTTGTGTAAGTGTGTGCGTTTGTGTCAGGAGTTAGAGCACTATCAAAATAATAACTTGAGTAGCTTGTTGCTCCGGTAGTTGACAACTCCAGACTTAACAGCCGCTCAACGTGACAGATGCCAAACCATAATCGTGTAGGACACACATAGAACATACTGACATACTGTTTCCAATCTTTACATGCATCTAGAACACAAGACAGGGCTTTCATCTTGAGTTGCAGCACCTTACATTCTTCCTTTAACACGTTTTGACGTTTCCTTCCATCAGGGTATATTCCCATCCAGTTACGTCCACCTGAAGAAGTCCACAGTCACCAACCGAGGGTGAGTCTCTTTCTGTTCAATTACCCTTTTTATGAGAGATCGATTGATACAAGGATCATCAGTTAATGTAATCCTAAGGTATCTCTGTGTTTTTCACCGTCGAGCTGCCACTCGGGTCAGATTTATGAACCGGCGATGGCGGCAGCGTGTGTGATTTTGTTGCCCGTTTCCCTTCGCCACTGATCCGTGAGGATCTATACTTACACAACATTAGTTCTGCTCTGCCAGTGAAGCATGCTAACACGCGCGCACACACACACCATCCCCTCCCCCTGATAAACACGACAGCCGTGGTGATCAGAGGTGGGCTGCCGGAGAGGCTCAAAACTAGCGCTGGGCAGTGGAGGCAGACTAGTAGAAAAAGACAGGCCTGGAGGCAGGCGAGCTCTTATCAGACACTGCTACCCCTCGGGCAGGGATCAGTGACCCAGAAACGTCTGGAAGGACACTTCACCTGTTACATCACCAGCCTCTCGTGGCGCCACAGCCCAATGTAAGAGCTCTATTTGATTTTTTTTAAACAATTAACAGAGCAGACACGGAAACCAGCTTTATTTCTCTTCCCAAGTCAAAGTGTTTGCACTGGAAAAGTGCATCACGTTTCAGTGCAGTTAATGATACGAAACACCTGCTTCACCTTCTCCCAGTGCAGAGCCAGACCATACCAGAATCATCCTGATATACACTGAATTATACACTGAATGGATGGTCTTGTCTTTTCACCTAGATGTGCTTTCTGTTGTTTTCAGGTTGGTAATACTTAGCTGAATGTTATGAAATCTAGAGTGAAGAGAGACTGAATCTGTCCCTCTCTTCTCCTGCTCAATTCATTTCTCTCATCTTTCATTTAGTGTCATTGTTTGCAGTGTGAAATAACCTATTGCCTGCCTATTGTAGAGTTGCTGATCTAGTGACACCTTTTATTCCTAATTTTAACAAACTGAAAAACTCATTACTGTAATGTTTTTTTATTTTTTATCATAAGATGTGCCTGCACGTGTGCTTGCTTAAAGGATCACTCCAGACCCTCAAAGAGCACAAAATTGTTCTGCCAGTCATGTTTCCAACATGACAGTCAGAAAAAACACCTCAGCATTTTCAATGAATCCCAACTCGGCCACCGTAGGTTTTCCAAATCCTGCAGGGACATCACTACATTTTCAACAATACATCTAGATCAGTGGTCCTCAAACCCTTCCATGGAGGGCCTAGTGTATGCAGGTTTTCGCTTTTACTTTGTACAAGCCTGATAGAGTAGCTCACTAATTGGTTAGTATCTCGCCTCACCTGGCAGTCTAGGTCCTAATTATGCTCTAATTGAAGGGAAGACCAAAAACCAGCATACACTAGGCCCTCCATGGAAGGGTTTGAGGACCACTGATCTAGATTCAGGGGATGTGTTTGGTTGACTTCCGGATATTGAATTTCTTTGTTTTATTCTCCTATTGACTCGATTCAAAGATCGACTCGTTTCAAATCTAACATTTAGTTTTTCAAAAATATGGCAGTGAAGGTTTTTGGAAAACTTGCGGTTGCCGAGTTGGGAATTATCAAACGCACTGAGAATGTATTTTTAGTGACTACTGTGTCGGAAACATATATCAGATTTGACAATAGGCGGTTCTCAGCTAATGGCTTAGGTTTAGTTAGGTTTAGGGTAAAATCATTTTGGGGTTAGATTTACAGTCAGAAACTGGATGTTTCAGGAACTGATTGTGTTTCTGTTACCATGTGTCTCCCCATAGGCTTTGTGAGACGGTGGTGCCACTGGAAGACCCCATCATCACTGAGACCACCTCCACCCTGCAGGAATGGGGTGTGCTGTGGAAACAACTATATGTGGTCAGTGCCTCATCTCTCACTGGGCAACGTCTGTGTAGTGTAGGAGAACATTTTATATGCAACATACAGGGCTAGAGGACATGTTGATTAAAGAAAGAAAGAGCTGCATCAATGTTTGCCTGCTTTATATATTTAGCTCTGAGGGTTTGATGAGAGACATATTTGTACCTGCAGTGCGTTTTCATCCACCTCATTCAATAGCTAAAACAAACTGGCGTCTTTTTTTCTTTTCTTGAAAGACTGAAATAGCAAAAACTGTTGGAGTGGAACTTTATGTTTATTTAAATTTTACATACAGAGCTTTCCCATGAATCCCCACAGCAAGCTACACAGGTTGTCACCCGAGATCTTTACATCCTGCCTGTGTAAAAGCAGAATATAGTCATGGACCATAAATAATGTCCTAGATGACTGTCGTAAGCAATTTCACGGTATGTCACTCAGCTAGCCTGGTCCCACATAATGTGTTGTAGCCAACTCCTCTATAGCTGGCATGCTCTTCATGAAAATGTTCAGTCTGAGAAGATGGAAGAGCACAGATTGATATGACCTAGGTCATTCAACATTGGTCAGGTCTATTATAGCAGCATGATAAAATTCAATACATCACCATCATTATCATCATCGCCTCCCACTGTAGAGATGTTTTGGAGACCTAAATAAACCCTGTAATCCTGCTAAATGTGGAGGGGGAAGGCTTTAGGTAAGGTTTGAGCGAAGCAGAGGGATGAAGATATCTGTCAAGCTGGGCTGGATGCATGCTTATTTTAATTTTTTATATAACCTCTTACTCGAGACTGCTCATGCTCAAAACAACCAAGGAGCCCCTGGGCAGGACTGCTGTGATGTAACTTCCTGTCAAGCACGACTAATACAAACCACTGATTTCATGCTGCTCATTTTGGCCCTCACTATGTGGTAGCCAGTCGCCACAGTTGCCATGCATATAAAACAGGATGTCTCATTGGTTAGACGTTTACATATGATTACTTTTTCCTCGAATGTGTTACCTCAAGGTGTATACTGTCAATTAGTTTGCTTTGTGTTACCTAAGGGAACGGTGGCCTGACCATAACTGTATATCTATGGTAATATACATAATTAGGTCTCACAGAAGAGCTGACCAAGAGGCCTTATCAACTCTGACTAAAATCATTATGTCTCTACAGCCACCAGCCGTTTGAGAACATGCAATGTTTACGGTTGTTAAATTTGCATGAACAATCTAGATGCTCTTAATCTTTGCACTTATGTAAACAAACCTGGGGAGGTATTACAGGCCTAACAGGCGAGCGTGAGAAATATACAATGCTTACTTTATAAAAGTTACTTTACACAAAGCTGTGACCAAGGAAGCCCTGTATCACCAGAAGGTAAAAAAGACTGGTATTTTTATATTTTAAAATGTCCTTCATTAATTATGCTTAAACTTTAGCTCTATCAACACAAATTTTAACTATGTAGACTCCAGTTAGAAAAAAAAGATGGTGGCTTTATAAATTATATGAAGATTTCAACAAACCACGATTTTTCTTTATAGCTGCATAATGGCTACGTAATTCTTTCATGACTCAGCCATGTTACAGTGTGTTTTATATACACTGATTACAAGTTCATAGCCCTGACCTTAAACTGTCAGGCAAAACATAATATCTCTTTGTTTTGTAATGTAAGTCTATTTTTAACCAGTGAGGAAGTCTGGATTTGGAGATGATTAGTACTGCCAAAACAGACCTGGATACTCAGAAAAAGATACTGTACACCACTGTTGCCTGGTTATCTAAAGCCTTTGCTCTGGCTAAACGCCAAACCACAATCACAAATGTTAGCTTCTTTTTTGTAGCCAGGTACTGAAAAGGCTCCTTATGTCTCCCTGGTCACAAAATTGCAAAATGATATGATTGCCATAAAAAACAGATGTGTTCTGTCTGATTGATCCTAGATATTCATGGATAAAGGCCAGACTCAGAGCATGTGTTACAGATTTTAGGATTCGTTAACCAAATTTCTTGATAATGAGAAATTTCCACAACTCTTCACACAGTTTTCTTTACCAGCATGCAGCTCGGCACAACAGTACATTTCACATCCAAAATGCACTAAATATATCAAGACACACTATAGATGTCTCAACTCCTACCATAACACTAGCAAAAAGAATACTTTTTCACTCATGACATAATGACCTAACAGGTGGCATTACAAGATGTATAAATTAGTATTTCACTGTGTGTCAAGTATCTTTTTGGTTGTTGAGATAAACCTATTTTTTTGCTTTTATTTATATATATATATAAATAAAACAGGTGCAAAATTTTTTTTAAAATAAAAATATATATATATATACAGTTGTATGCAAAAGTTTAGGCACCTCTGACAATTTCAATTTTTTTCATTTATAAGTAATTGGGTTTTTGGATGAGCAATTTCCTTTTGATCTATCAAATAACTGAAGGACACAGTCATATTTCAGTAGTGAAATGAGGTTAATTGGATTAACAGAAAATGTGCAATATGCATCAACATGAAATTAGACAGGTGCATAAATTTGGGCACCCTTGTCATTTTGTTGATTTGAATACCTGTAACTACCTACTGTAGCACTGTGTAATTAGAACACACAATTGGTTTGGTGAGCTCATTACGCCTTGAACTTCTTAGAAAGGTTCATCCAATCATGAGATAAGGTTTTTAAGGTGGCCAATTTCAATTTGTTGTTCTCTTTGACTCTGAAGAGTGGCATCAAGGCCTTTGCCATCCAACAACTGCCTGCACACTCTGGCCACATGAGGCCGGGCACTGTCCTGCACCAAGGTAAGGTCTGACAATGTGTCTGAGGATTTCATCACGGTACCTAACCGCAGTCAGGGTACCGTTGGCTAGCACGTGGAGTCTGTGCGACCCTCCAAGGATATGTCTCCATCACTGATCCACCACCAAACGGGTCATGCTGGACGATGTTGCAGGCAGCATAGCGTTCAACACGGCGTCTCGGACTTTCAAGTCTGTGCTCAGTGTGAACTGGCTCTCATCTGCGAAGAGAATGTGGCGGCAATGGCAGGCCTGCCAATTCTGGTGTTCTCTGGCAAAAGCCAATCAAGCTGCGAGGTGCTGGGCTGTGAGCACCGGTCCCACTAGAGGAAGTTGTGCCCTCATGCCACCCTCATTTAGTCTGTTTTTGACAGTTTGGTCAGAAACATTCTCACCAGTAGCCCACTGGAGGTCCTTTTCAAATGGATGTGCCACCCTGGAGGTTGCTGGACTACCTGTGCAACCTAAGTGGGCTGCAGGGACCACCTCATGCTACCAGTAGTGACAAGGACACAAGCAAAATGCAAAACCTATGAATAATCAGTCAGGAAGGTTAAGGAGAGAGCAATTGTCTGTGGCCACCACCTGCAAAACCATTCCTTTTTTGGGGGTTGTCTTGCTGTTGCTCTGTTTTTCACCTGTTGTAACTTTCATTTGCACAAAAGCAGGTGACATTGATTCACAATTGCTTATGCTTCCTAACTGGACAGATTGATATACATAAAGTTTAATTGACTTGGCGTTATACTGTGATGGCTGTCTTTTCCCTTAATGTTTTTGAGCAGTGTATATCTATTTGTTTAGAGATTTTGTCACTCCTTGTTGAACCCCAGGGCATCACAGGAATGTTGTGATCACGATACGATCCCTGGCCACGGTGACACAGTTGTGCATTGATGCAGCAACTTAAACCCCCTGTGCCACACGGAGGCCCTGAATATAAAAAAACAGGGAACAATGACAAAGTAATTATTTGACAGTTCTCTCACTCAGGGAGGACAGGGTCAAGCTAGCGCGAGTGCTACATCAATAGGTTATATTATAGTGCAGGCCCAACTAATGTGGGAGATAGAACTTATAAATAGAAAAGAGTATTCGCAAGAAAAACAAATGTTCTTTCAAACTGAAAAATATTTAACCGGAATGCTCAATTTCTTTTGGTACACAACATATAGAGTATATTTTATATAATATAATATATTACTCATGATTTTCCATTAATGGATGATCACTGCAAGTCATTGTTTATGTGTATTAACAGATAATCACTATGTTTATAAATTAAATTACTTTGAAGGTACTGTCTGTAAAATAATGGAAATTGTCCTGGCAAATTTCCAGGGTTATTATTATCCTCCTTTGAACCTGTTGTGTCAGCGGCTCAGAGTTTTTTTATTAGTGCCTGAGAGTACATTTACCCGCCCATCTACACACATTTCATCCACAATTCTTTTTCTTATTGTAAAATTATATGTTAATAGGTAAAAACTGAAATATTTTTTGGTCAAATTGTTCTGTTTGTTGTCCATACAGAAGCACAAGGTAGACCTGTTCCTCAAGCTGCGTCATGTGATGAATGAACTCATTGACTTGCGCCGGCAGCTCATCCAGGGTCATCTGGCTCAGGACCAAACCAGAGAAATCAAACGGCACATTACTGTGCGCCTGGACTGGGGCAACGAGTAAGTGACTGTAATGTATGACATGGTGCACCGTGCATATTATGGATTATTCGTTCTTTCATCTGTTTGTAAAACCTATTTTACCTTAGTGACCTGGGAATTTATTCTTACAATCATTTCTTTTGCTTGCTAGCTGCTGCCCTCAAATCATTTCAGATGTTAAATTTCATATAATCAGAAAACTTATAGTGGCAGCAGGTAGCCTCATCAGCAATAACCTTTGGCAAGTAACCGAAATATTGCGAGATCAAACACATAAGAAGACATAAAAAATCAAGACAATCAACCCATCAGAGCTCCCTGAGAGCCCAATGTGGAAGCCTCCTACACCTCTCCAATTCGGACGGGTTTAAAAGCTAAAGTGAAATTTCAGTTGGACTTTGTGTGCAGTTGACAACTAAAAATCCTTTAATCCTTTAATTTAGCAGAAGAGTTTATCCGAAGAGGCTCCTATAATACAGCACTTATCACAGTACTTAAGCAGTACTCTGTAGTTTTCCGTAAGGGCAATGGATCCCAGATCATTGGTGTTTCTAGAACCATGCTCCATTCATCCTACTGATGCCATTGAACAGCCCACAGCCACCCGCAGAGACAGATCTGTGGGCTTAATCCTTCCTCATCACCAAGAGAAGAGCTTTGGGTGAAAAAGTCCCTCCATTGGATTGAATGGGATTCTTCTCTTAGTCTTAGTGAAAAGGATTTGGGTCAATATTAAGGCTCCTCTTACTTGTTTCAACTTTCATGATAAGAAGATCTTTGGAAAACACATCTTTCCCCCCAAAACGAGTAAGGTAAAGGCTATTGGTACAAGCTGTGAATGACCTGGGGGTTTTGTGATCCTGCCCGTCAGATAGTCTGAACCCCTTCAACGGAACCAGTATTTGCGGTCATCACTTCTTCACAATGCTGAGTGTGGTGGTGTTATATCTGCATGTCACTTCCTATTTTGTGGAATTTTCTCTAAAAAGGATCAACAGAAAAAAACTAGATTTTAGGTTAGTATTAGAGTACTTAGTTAGTTTACCTTTAATTTACCAGGCAAGACTGATAAAATATTCTAATTTGCAGCAATGGCCTGGGGTGAAGTGGGGGAGAGGGGAATGAAAGAGCCAGTTGAAAGCTGGGGATAGATAGGTAGATAGGTAGGTAGGTAGGTAGGTAGGTAGGTAGGTAGGTAGGTAGGTAGGTAGGTAGGTAGGTAGGTAGGTAGGTAGAGACACTTTATTTATCCAAAACGAAATGAAGGTGTCCAATAGCTTATACACAACATACATACACATAGGCACCTAGACATATGACATCTACGCACACATACAAATTACAAAAATGATGATAATTAGGTTGCCATGATGGTATACATTTGCAATAAAAATAATTCAACCCCAATTGCAAATTTGGTTTATTGTAAACATTTACAGACCTTCAGCAGTTTGCAATGAACAAATCAAACAAAACCAACTGAAAGAGCTCAACACAATGAATGCATCAAGTGGTTTCCCCAAATCCAACTGAAAATGCAACTCATTAAGACTTCTCCAGTCTCAAAATTATTCAACCCCCTGAATAGAATCCCTCAAAACAGCACAAATATGCAAAACAGTTGTTGTCTCAAGCACACCTGATGCAAATAATCAAGGGCTTCATTAGTTGCAACCAGGTGTGCTTGAGCTAGAACACAAAAAATACCTTAACTGGCTAGGGGTTTGATGAGTGTGACGTTTGGCTGTGTGTTAGAAACATGGCTATGACAAAAGAATGGTCCAAAAAATAAAGATGCCTTCCACAATATTTATGCCTACCCTGTCTGGCTAAAACAGGTCCCCGCTCAAAACTACGAAATAGGATTGCATTTTCTCGCTTTTTCTACTGAATCCTGCCCTGTAAACTCATTAGACATCACCATATAGCTCTGGTTTGATTGACAGCTAGGTCAATGGTACTTCCTCCAGTTTAGCAAACCATGTCATACATTTGTTGGGGATTCCCTGCCTTACCCTCTGTAAGCAGATGCCTGCAATATTGGTGAGAAACACTGTCAAGTTTCAAGCTAACTATGGTAAGACCATGATTCTACTTAGATTGTGTATATAATCTAAACAATATACTACACATCTGGACTACAATGGGGGGCCTAAAAATCGTTTTGCAATTACGAAGGTCACAGACTGTAGCTTTAGGAGAAGAGATTATCGCCCTTCTCAAACAAGGAACAGGATAGAAAAAGATAGCTAAGGCACTGAATGTTCCCAGAGACACCATTGGAAGCATAGTTCACATGTTCAAAGTGGGACGGGGCAGAAAAAGGAAGCTATCAACAGCTACAACCAGATTTCTGAGATGGCAGGATGTGAAAAACCCTTGAGTGAAACTTGGTGGCAACAGGCACTGAGGTTTCAGTGAGCATAGTAAGTGCATACTATTCACAGAAGGATTCCATGCCAGAACTCCAAGTACAAAACCCAACAGCACAAAAGTCAGATCCAATGATAAAGAAGCCACAGAGGTTTCGGAGTTCTGTTCTGCGGAGCGATGAAATAAAACTGTAATTTTTCAGCATAATGGATCAGCAGTATGTCTTGAGGAAGAAGAATGAAGTATACTCTGAAAATAACACTTTGCCCACAGTCAAGCATGGTGGTGGCTTGGTGATGCTCTTGGGCTGCTTTGCATCCTCTAGCACAGGAAACTTGAAGTAAATGGAAGGCAATATGGATTCATTGAAGTATCAGGAAATCCTAGGAGAAAACGTCATGCCGTCTGTGAGGAAACTGAAGCTTGGGCGTCATTTGAACTTCCAACAGGATAATGATCCCAAGCATACCTTAAATTCCACCAAGGCTTGGTAGCAGAAGAAGTCCTGGAAGATGCTACAGTGGCCATCACCGTCACTTGACTTGAATCCCATAGAAAATCTCTGGTGGGATTTGAAGAATGCGGTGGCAGCACGCAAATTCAAGAATATTACTGAACTGGATACCATTGCTCATGAGAAATGGGCTAAGATTTCTCAGGAACGCTGCCAGAGGCTGGTGTCTGGCTATGCATCTTGTTTGCAATAGGTCATAACAGCAAAAGTGTGCTCTACTAAGTACTAAAATGCTTGCCATGAAGGGGTTGAATAATTTTGAGACTGGGAAAGATATTATCAGTTGCATTTGCAGTTAACTTTGGGGAAACCACTTGAAGCATTCGTTGTGTTGAGCTATATCAATTGCTTTTATTTGATTTGTTCATTGCAAACAGCTGAAGGCTGTACATTTTGACAATACACCAGATTTGCAATGGGGGTTGAATAATTTTGATTACAACTGTACATTTGTCCAGGACACTGGGGTTAACACCCTTACTCTTAGGAATAATGCCATGGGATCTTTAATGACCACAGAGCGCCAGGACACCTGTTTAACGTCCCTTTCAAAAGACAACACCCTACGCAGGGCAGATGTCCCCACCAGCGGTGGTCGGTGAACTTTAATTGAAGAGGACAGGCTCAAATTACTGTTTGGACTGGGGAAAGCAGAACGTATTGCACACTGGGTTTGGTGCGTTACACCGTTCCATTCGCTCTGGTCCCAAACATAACATGAGCCCTTCCTCCCCAATTAGGATCCACCGACCGCGGCTGGTCCCCACCACTGCCCTGGGTCATTCATTGGGAATGATCTTTAAACCAGAGGGATTGCCCCCTACTGGCCCTTCAACAGCACTTCCAGCAGGATTGGTCTCCCATCAGGCAACCAACCAGACCTGACCCTGCTTAACTTTAGAAGTAAACCAGCAGTGAAATACAGGACGCTATGCTGCTGGCCAGTAGTTTCAGCACCATGTGAAATGTGACAGTAAACTTATAAAAAAGACAAGCGAATGATAATGATTTTTTAAATAGTTCTTCAAATGAGAGCTTACTGTATACATCATGGGGTGTGTATATACAGTCACACACTGTTTGTTTTTCTATAAGAACATATGCTTGTTGTAAATGTTGAAAGTCCGTTTTCAGTTGTATGCTTTCTTGAATAGCCAATGTTAAGTCTTTTCTGTGTGTCTCTCTGTCTCACTCAACAGGCACCTAGGCTTAGATCTTGTTCCTAGAAAGGAGTTTGAAATGGTGGATCCGGATCATATCAGTGTGTCTGAGCTCTACAAAATGGTACGGTCAGCATGGGGACGTCTTAATGTTACATTCTCTACTTGGTGGTTTTATATGTGTGACTGTGTGAATTGAAATCTATTACGTATCGCTTCCTCTTTTCAGCCCCTGGGTATGACAAGAACAGTGCATTTATTATGCATTATTATACATCAATAATGTACGTCCACATATTTGACTAAAATCATTTTTCTTTTTTATGATATTATTTAATATTAGAGTGGGGGTGTGAATCCTTTTTTCCTCTCGTATTTAACACTGACACAGTATTTGGATGCTTGCAAGCGCATTTGTGCAAATCTATATTGGACTCTGAGCAGACGTTTACGTACAGTATATGCATGTTTTTTATATTTTCACCCATTTTTATGCTTTATTAGACAGGAAAATGGGGGAAAAATATAGACCATTTTGCTGAAAGAACAGTGATTCATATCCTTGCTGCAACAGTACATGGGCAACAGCTTAGATTGCTGCACCACCCGCGGCCACTCAAACGCCTTTTCTACCCGTTTGTGTGTACATGTGCACGTGTGGGTCAATGTGCCGATTACCAAACCGTCCACAAGATGTTGACTCACAAGAAGGGGAACAATTCACCTCATGTAGATCAAGCCAATTCATCCCCACCATTATATCCTCTGATGGTGTCACCACACTGAATGCCCCTCTCTCTCAGGGGCTCCCACAACTAGCAGAACTGAAGATAATGCAATTTGACATCCTGGGGAGGCTTTGGTTATTCCTAAATGAATTACGTAGTAAGTCTGGGTTAAATAAACCTACCGCTTCCACTAAATGGCTTTATGTCCCAAATGTGTTCTTGGTCTTTGGAATAAGCTTTAGTAACGTAGGTGGCATGTTCTGCACTAAGCATGCACCCCTTCAATAGGTGATTAAAATAGATTAAGAAATAGGGACATACAATCACTACTTAGAACAGAAGCAAATAGCATGCGTTCGGTGGAAGGCCACCTTGAAAATGGATGCCCCATTCAAACCATTGGTTCATGCTCCATATGTCGGACTTATACCCTCTCCAACTGCACAGCAGTGGCCTATTATTCCTGTGCCACTTTTCTCGGCTTTGCAGGCGGTCTGTTAGTGCATTAAGTGCTTAGTCCGGAAACAACAGCGTGGTGCATCCCTGCCAAAAAAGCCTCTTCACTCTGTCGATGAAAGTGATCTTGCATTTGGCAGGGCGCAGCGGCCTTGGAGCCTCTTCAGGTAGGAGTAGAGGGGATCTCTAGGTTGAGGAGTATAGAGGTGTATATGACTGTGTGCGCGCGCGTGTGTGGGCGATACATGCTCATTGTTCTCTCTCACAGGCTCACGTTCTCCCTTCATGTGGGCTTATTTTAGGGACAGAGCTCACCGAAGCACTCCTTTAGACAATTTGGGGGTGGCTTTTCTAAAAGAAAATGTGTTATAACATTCAGGTGTCATGCAATTCTTGCACTGTACTACACGTTTTTGTGTGAGGTTGTTTCGAGGCGAACAAGTGGATCCAGTGTATTGATAATGTGTGTGAAGAAAATAATCTCTCCTATTCTTTATGTACCCCCAGCATGCCTCTAGCAGACACTGTGGCCAGCCAAGCACAAACCAGGTATGATCCTCAGTACAAAATTCCCTGCAGTAGCAAAGTTTTTAAAAAAGGCTAATGCGTGCTAACTGTTTGGAAGCGACACTATTTTCAATGGTTAGTGATGTTTCAAATGTGAATGCTGACAACACCGGAGAATAATCACTTCACTTACTACAGAGACGGCACCATTTTGAATGATTGCTACAAATCAACACTACCAAAACAGCGCCCCATTCAATGTAAACCTAGCTGACAAAACGCGTCTGCTTACATTCTCACCACACGTTGACAACAGGATGGAAACACGTAGCATGTGTGCAGCGCAGTCAGAGCCTTGCCCCGCGGTAAGGACCTGTCTTGTTAGTGTTCGTCGTCCGTTCGTTCTCAGGGAGACAGCGTGCGTCAGCGCCATGGAGACGGTTGCCGTGTTCCTGTGCAGCACCACCTCTTCATCAACCTGAAGAGCTTCACCTACAATACCATCAGCGAAGATGCAGACGTCTTCTTCTCCCTGTACGACACCCGAGACAACAAGCCAATCAGGTAGATGCTCAGTCAGCCCACACACACACAGTGCATTAATACAAAAAAACAAGGAACGTTCTTAAATAAACAAGATACAGACACACACAGAATACATGAATATATACCCACACAGCATCAATTCAGACACACACATGAACAGAGGAAACACTTATGAAGCCGACTTTAGACCACATTGACACGCAGACCACATTGACACGCAGACCACATTGACACGCAGACCACGTTGACACGCAGACCACGTTGACACGCAGACCACGTTGACACGCAGACCACGTTGACACGCAGACCACGTTGACACGCAGACCACGTTGACACGCAGACCACGTTGACACGCAGACCACGTTGACACGCAGACCACATTGACACGCAGACCACATTGACACGCAGACCACATTGACACGCAAACCACATTCATACTTTGCACGTGACGTCACAAAGACTGGCTAGCGGGCAAGAACATCACTCTCCTAGCATCGAAACCTATTAAGCAAGGGGATGTCGCCAGTTTTACCATACGACATTTTGTGTTTTAAGGTGAAAACGACATGCCAGATAGTAATAATAATACATACAATTAATTCATGCATGGATTCATGATAACTCATGTACCGTTACGGTAAAGTGTAACCAGTGTACTTATTCTTAACAACAACCGGGACAATTTCATAGTGGTTGGTGTAAACCGGGACATTTTAGCGTAGGCAGGGTGTACGTATTCAGATGAAGACTTGATCACAGATTAGCAAACA
>JACXGM010004827.1:25369-36872 GCA_016801145.1 Umbra pygmaea
AGCGTTGTTAACCCATTCACTCTTAAAAAAGGTAGCTAGTATCCGTACTTTTGTAGGCTTTTATTTTTTGTGCTGTGTAGCCTACAGTAAGGTGACGGATTCTCGATATATGTAAATATCTCAACTCCAAGTCTGGTAGAGACTTTGCAAGGTTCAAAGCAATGACAGTTACGAGTATGTTAATCTTTTCATATTATCATACTTGGTTGATTTATTGTATTATTAAAAATCCAAGACGCAATTCCCCTGGCTGGCCACTGTTTGTCACCATTCTATCGGCGTTTCTTGCCCTCCAGGTATCCATGGTAATCACGTGACTGCAAAGTATGAATTGACACGCAGACCACATTGACACGCAGACCACATTGAAACGCAGACTACATTCGCACACAGACCACATTCGCACACAGACCACATTCGCTCACAGACCACATTCGCTCACAGACCACATTCGCTCACAGACCACATTCGCTCACAGACCACATCCGCTCACAGACCACATTCGCACACAGACCACATTAACCCAACCTCTGCATGCAGACGTGTAAGAACAAGCAGGTCAGGGAATGTAGGGAGAGCCACAGGAAATGAAGATGACACACAGACACATAATGCCAGCATTCAGGAGACAGAGCACAGCCTTGTAAATTGCTAGGTCTCCTGCCCTTGCAAAATAGAATGACAATTTTTTATAAGGATTAAAGGAATGGCAATGTGACTCAATTAACCTTATATGTCTACCTATACAGTGAGAAGTTTATGGTTAGACTGAACAAAAATGGAGGACCGAAAAACCCAGAGAAAGTGGACCGCCTCTGTGCTCTTTTCACAGTAGGTGTCCTCTACACACCCATGATGACACTTTACTAAAGCACCTTCAGTGTCTAAAAATGCCATAAAAATCAAAGCAATCATATGTTTTTGATTAACACTTACAGGATTTTAGCTTTGTATAACCTATAAATATGTTATTAATGTTTTTCACCAGCATCCACATTCTAAATAAATAATGAAGTTACCTAATGTTTTTCTTGCTAATGTACGTATAAACAGTACTGTATGAATGCAACAGTATTTTCGATGTATCGATGTATGTTTGGCTATAATTGAAGAGAATGTCCAAAAGACGAAGAAGAACACGTGACATTATTGAGTGCAAATAAATAATTTTTGCTGATTAAGGTTTTTACATATTATTTTTAGGATTTGAGCAGTAAAGACCTGAAGAGAGACCTGTACATTGTGGCGCACGTCATACGGACAGGTAAGCTCATGTGAGATAGACGAACAGAAACATTGATAATGTTAAGTGTCTACTACCTGGTATGGAGCTAATGCATGGCTGTTGTTGTTGATGTCGTTGTTGTCCCTAGGCCGTATGTTGTTGAATGACTCAAAGAAGGGTCCGCCTCACGTGCAGTACCGGAGACCTTACGGCTGTGCTGTGCTGGCCATGAGTGACGTGTTCCACACCATCACTGACCTGAAGGAGGAGAAGGACTTTGTACTCAAAGTTTACACGTGAGTCACAGTTAGACCTGACTTACAGTACACTACACGTTTGAATCATTTAGCAGATTATCCAGAGTGACTCGCACAGAGCACTTTTTAATTCTAAATGCTCTTTCGCTGACGCCACATTTATTGTGTAGACGGAGAGCGTTGTAAATAGGGACACCATCTAAATGGATTAAGTATGAGGTGATGGCTGAAAGAATAACGCTGAGTCATCAGTCTTTCAAAAAACCATCTATGTAAACATGACTGCAGAATGTAACTACACTGTTGGATGTAATTCTACTATTGTTGACTGAGTCTTGGATGTTTTGCCAATGTCATTTGCATGTTCCTTCTAAAGCGCATGGATGTGTTGGTGCATTGTGCTTTTGGAACAGAATGGTAATGAAGTGTCCTCTGGAAGATCAATATCTGTTCAACCAGGGCCTCAGATTGTGCTCTTGGCATGATGTGAATCTCGCTCCGACTGTTAGACACCCCACAAGAGACACTCCTGTACACCTGCCAAGGAATGTAGCAATGAGACAGAGAGAGGTGGAGCAAAAGGACAGATATGCAGAAACGGTGGGAGACAGTGAGAGATGGTGACAGACAGACAGAGAGAATGGATGCCTTTGTGTTTGGGTGTGGCCCCTTCTGGGTTAGTAAAGCTATACATGACTAGTAATATGTGACTGTGTATACTGTATGTGTGAAAACGTAGCGTTGACTCTTACACAAAGGAACAATGTTGGAGGACAAATATTGAGGAGTAGAGAAGCGAAAAAAACAAGCTAAGCATTCTGAGAATGAGCTGTAGCAAATCCTCCTTCTATCCTCCTTTTCCCTCCTTCTTCTACGTTTTATTCATTTAACTGAGTCTTATCCAGAGTGACTTACACCAGCGATTAGAATGAAGTGTCTCTGTCAAGGACAACGGTAGATTATTCGCCTTGCTGGCTCTGAGATTGGAACTACCAGCCATTTGGGTTACTGGCCCAACACTTTAACCTTTCTGCCACACTGTTCCTCTGAATACTTCCTTCTCCTTCAGGCGGTCTATAACACAGTTTTGAAATGTGGCCCAAACTGGAACATTTGAATTCTATTGCACCACTGATTGTCTTTAAATGCCCATTTTCAGGTAGCGTGAAACACACTGAATAAATAGAACGTTGTAAAGCTTGAATGCTATCATTGTGACGATGATTATAATTGGCCCTATGCGAGAGTATCTTCGAAGGCAGGAAGCATGTCTGTCTTGATGAACTGAGCAGCTTTGGGAGTGAAGAGCAGATTTGCCTCCAGACTGTCGGATCCTATAAGGCTGCAGCCAGTTCCTTCCACCCATGCCGCTCCCAAGATCCCACGGGGGCCCACCGTAATGGAACACCTGGTGGAGGATACATAGGAGAGAGGAGAGAGCTTGCTGTCAGCTCAGCTTAGTGGCATGTGTGTTTGTGCTAATACACTGCTTGATAGCATGTCTTCCCACTGGTACCTTTTCTCCAGGCTTAGTACACTTCTGTTCATCAGCTGTCAACATTTCTACAGCCGTCCTGCTTGAGTGTGCGTGCTGGTAATGCTTTCCTTTGTCTTTTCCTGCAGATGTAACAATGAGAACGAGTGGTTTCAGATCCACGAGAACATCATCCGCAAGTCCAGCACCAAGTACTCAGCTCCAAGCACCAACTATGGTACGTGTTGACGTCATTCAGTAGCACCTTTGTAAGGACATTCTAAGTCAATTGGAATTCCATGATTCTCAAGAATTTCAGAAATCCGAACTCAACCATAGTGCTATAGCAACTAGAGAGTTTGTCAGAGCCAAAAAAGGGAAATGTTGTTGACCGGTCAATGTCCAGATCTGATGGGTTTAAATGGATCGCACAGCTCTGTCAGTTGTTGGATTTAAAGGATGTGGCCATATTCTAAACATTAATGTCTCATTTGAATAGTATACGAGTGGAAAAGGTATGATACAGTTGAAGTTTCTAGTTGGTGAAAACAAATACCATGAATTAAAGCATAAAAAATCTGTACGTCATAGAGAATATTTGATTTTAAATCCAAAATTTTGAATATACAGCCCAAATACTGTATGTAAAGTATAATACACAGTATTTGTGTTATGTACTGTATATATAATCTACATATATATTATATAAATATAGTCAATGTGTATATTGACTAAGGTTGTATATATTGAATTGATAAAGCCGTAAGTGGCCTTGTTCCTTCAAGGTTAATATAACTATCCATTGTCATAATAGCATATTGATCACGACGACTATGACAATAATCAGTAGAGTTAAGCTGCACACGGAGATGCTGTGTCCACAAGGTGATTCAATAGGGACTATAACAATTTTATATAACAATATTAACTACAGCAACACACTGTGATTTGACATGTCCTTTCAAATAGACTTTCATTTTGTTTTGACTGATAGAATGTCTGTAGTACATCCATCTTCATGTTGTGAGTTAGGTTTTTCCTGGCGGCCTCACTGGTATGTTCCTGGAGTGTGAGTCACTGCATTCAGACATCTTGTCTTGTTCCACCCTGCTCTTCTCCCTCTTCTGTTCGTTGCTCTGTCTCCATCTCTCCATCCATGCTTCTGTCTATCGTTTCCTCCCCCGCACCGTGACTAATGTCCCTTAAATACCCCCCTGGTCCCCCCCTCTTGTGCTCTTTTATCTTTCTTTCTCCTCCTCCCCCCATTCCGCCCTCCCTCCTCTCTCTTTCCGCCTCTCCCTCCTTCTACTTCCTTACCGCCTTCCTCTCACCGCCCCATCTTCACTCCCTCTCGTTCCTCCTTCTCATCTCCCCAGGCCTCATCATCTCGCTGCAGCTGCTACGGGGGGAGCTGGATCAGATCAGGAGGGAGAACCAGGCGGTGTTCACCAGGGCCCTAGCCATCACGCGCAAACTGGGCTTTCCAGACGTCATCCTGCCAGGTGAGGGCTTGGATGGGCAATATTCCTCATAGAAGCATACTTTTTTATTTGTCATTGGTGTAATTTCTGCGGTGGGTCCCAGGAATCGAACTCAATGTGTTGCAGTTGGAAGCACCATGCTTTTTCTGATTGGCTACAGCAGATCTTGTCCAGTGCAAGGTAAGGTTGAGGGTGTAGAAGTCAGGGTTAGGGTAAGGGGTTAGGGCAAAGGAGGACTAATTGAATAATTTTTGCTAGTTAAAACAAAGTATGGTATGTCGGGGGTATGTCTGTCATAGACTATGGGTGATGTTTAAGAGACATTTGTGATTATCAATGTTACCAGGTGTATAGAAGGATGCCAGTTAGACACAGTTGGACACCAGACCCCTAAAGCAGTGGTTCTCAACCCCTGTCCTGGGGACCCACTGCCTGCATGTTTTAGATGTCTCCCTGCTCTAACACCTACTTCTATGCTCATAAATACTTGGTAGCCTCAGTGGTGAAGCTATGAGACATCTAAAACATGCAGAGCAGTGGGTCCCCAGGACTGAAGTTGAGAACAGAACCACTGCCCAAAACAGATGTTTTATTTGATTAAACAAGCCTGTACAGAGGAGAACGTAGGCCTGTAAATCTCAACATTTAGGTTAGAGGTTAGAACTGTGACAATTTGTAAATAAACGACAGACGTTTTCTCCGGTTTTATCTATGTGCGTGTGTGTGTGTGTGTGTGTGCGTGTGTGCGTGTGTGATGTGCGTGTGTGATTGCGTGCATGCGTGTGTGTGTGTGTGATAGAGTGAGAGACTGATGTGTATGTCACATGTTTATTTGAATTAATTCATTTGGCTTCACCCTTCTAGGCCTCCATTCATTTTCCTACTACAGTGTGTACACACACACACACACACACACACACACACACACACACACACACACACACACACACACACACACACACACACACACACACACACACACACACACACACACCACCACACCTTCACTTCCATTCAGTCCAATTTTAAAATGCCTCCAAACACCACACTGTGACTCATTTGTCCCCATGGAAATAAGATATAAATAACATTAATCGGATTTTATAAATAACTGCAATATCTTTGTCCATTGTAGTCATTGATTTTTTCCATTAAGCATTGACCACACAGGGAGGGCTGAGACAGTGGTTATGAGCTACTGTTTATGTTAGCACTCAGGAGGGCTATTTTTTTCCACTGTCAAGAACAATCATGTTTGGTGTCAGCGCTGCATCCTAATCATGTCTTTACTCATTTGAGCTACTCCAGGATCACTCAGGGCTCAGGAAAACTCTGGAACAAGGCTACAACAAGGAAAAAGCTCCAGAAAAAAACAGATGTAGTATAAATGAACAATTGTGTGCTCATGAAACTTTCATGAGAAGTACACAGGGGACAGGTTTTGTCCTAGGCTAGAAACTTTTAGAGATGTTATCGCTTTGTGGACATTCTATTTTTTTACTCAGGCGTTATGAAACAGAGGGGCAGATTAGCAAAGAAGTGTGGGGATTGGATAAAGGCCTGCGGTGGTGGGCAGGACTATATGTGACTAGCAGGGAAGCTTACATGATCAATTAAACCAATCAAATGTAAAACTCTTTTTACCTCAGCACTTGTCACAAGTTGCTTATACAGATAACCAGCCTGAAACACCAAAGAGGAAGCAACTACAAGACAATGATTCAGGTGACTAGGAAAAACTCACTAGTAGGGTTAGAAACTAACATGAAACCTACAGAGAGAAGAGAATGTTGGTTGGCCAGTCCTCTTCTCACTGCTCGGTGCAATATTTGAGATGATGACCTTTTAAGGATGAATAGAAGTTGACCAGTGAGTCAATACGTACACGTTGGCTGTGTATAGAGACTGGGGGAACCCAGATCAATAGAAAAACCAGGGGGACAGGGACGACAAAGTGGACTGTTGGAAGTGACAGAAGGATTTGTCAGGCAGGAGTTAGTGCTGCAACACATACAGGTGGATTTTGCATGGGGACAGCTAGGAGTCATCTGGACAGGTAGTCATGACGTGTGTTCCAAGGACTCAGGACCTCCTAGTGAGGACCCAGCTCAGAGGCCTGGCCAGTACTTTTCTGCTTGTGCCCTATTTGTGTGTTTAGATGACCAGTAGAGTCAATAAATACAGGGGAGCCATGGCCCTGTCCAGACATTTTTAGGCAGGACAGCAGGAGTCGACAGGCCAAAGTTAGATCTACAACACAACCAGATGGACTTTGGACAGGCAAAGCCAGGAGTTTCCAGCTTAAATAGTCATCCAGTGTCGTACAAGAATTCAGGTTGAACTTCAACGAACATTAGATAAATTAGAGGAATCAGTGCATATATTCAATAAGCTACCTACATGTAAAAATATAACTTAGTCCTACACCAGTGGTGGCTGTTCTAGCTACAAAGCTGGGGCCAATTCCATATCAATGGGATGTCCAACAGTGTGTGATGGTCAGGTGTCCACAGACAGTTCACCATATTGTGTGTATTTGGCTTTCCTAAATGATGAAACACCACTTTAAGTGAGTTTATGAAGGCGAGGGGAGCTGTTTTTCATGTTTAACATGGACAGGAAGTATCTCCTTCAGTAGTTCAGTTGGAATAGGGTCCAGTTGACAGCTTGTAGGTTTAGAAGTCATTGCTATTTATAGACCAAGGGCTCTGCACTCTCTTGTGGGCATTCTTAGGCCTGTCTCTCTGAACTGTAGTGACACTGTAGTCGGGAAGGCCTGAGAGAATATTCTAGAATAGTACATTGTCACCGTTCAACATTATAGTTTGACTGACTCTCTGCATCCTAGGTGACACTCGTAATGACCTGTACCTGACCCTGGAGCGAGGGGACTTTGAGAGAGGGGGCAAGAGTGTCCAGAAAAACATAGAGGTCACCGTCTATGTGCTTTACGCTGATGGAGACACACTCAAGGTAACTGTTGTTATTTAGCTGTTATTCATTATTCTATCTAATCTGTCTATCTACAGTTATGTCCATAAATATTTGGACATTGAACTAAGTTATCATTATTTCAGCTGTCAACCACCGTATATTGGAGTTGAATTTAAATAATGAATACAAGCTGTGATATGAGGGTATTCACATCCACATTGGTTGAATGGTGTAGCAATTACATGACCATTATTTTGTCTTCCCATATTCTAGGGGCTCAAAATTATTGGATGAACATAATCATGAACTAAAATGTGAGTTTTAATTCTTGGTTAAATTCTTTGCAGTCTCTCAGTCGCCTGACTCTCTGAAGTCTGAAGCCCATTAACATCACCAGATGCTGGGTTTCTTCCCTGGCGCTGCTCTGCCAGGCATTTACAACAGCTGTCTAGTTCCTGCTTGTTTTTTTGGGAGTTTTGCCTTTATTTTTGCCTTGAAATGAAATGTATGCTCAATTAGTTTCAGGTCAAGAATTTGACCTGGCCATTGGAAATCATTTCACTTCTTTGCCTTAATAAGTCATTTTCAATTTGCACTGAGAATCACCAATCACCATCCAATGATGTTTGCAGCCTCTGGCTAGATCTGTGCAAATAATACAGTATTGCCTTAACAATTTTAGAATTCATCCTTCTGCTTTTATCCTGAGTCACATTATTAATAACTAGTTCCATTCTCAGCCATACATGCCCATGCCATAACACTACCTCCACCATGCTTCACAGATTAGGTGGTATGATTCTGGGAGCAGTAAGTCGGACTCGTTTCAGGTGAGGGTTGGTCTCCACCAGGGCTGCGCTTTGTCACCAATCCTGTTTGTAGTATTTATGGACAGGATATCGAGGCGTAGTCGGGGTGGGGATGGGTTGCAGTTCGGTGGGCTGAGGATCTCATCTCTGCTTTTTGCGGATGATGTGGTCCTGATGGCCTCATCGGCCTGTGACCTTCAGCACTCACTGGATCGGTTTGCAGCCGAGGGTGAAGCGGCTGGGATTAGGATCAGCACCTCTAAATCTGAGGCCATGGTTCTCAGCAGGAAACCAATGGAGTGCCTACTCCAGGTAGGGAATGAGTCCTTACCCCAAGTGAAGGAGTTCAAATACCTTGGGGTCTTGTTCGCCAGTGAGTGGACAATGGAGCAGGAGATTGGTCGGAGAATCTGCGCAGTGGGGGCGGTATTACACTCAATATATTGCACCGTTGTGACGAAAAGAGAGTTGAGCCAGAAGGCAAAGCTCTCGATCTACCGGGCAGTTTTTGTTCCTACCCTCCCTCACCTATGGTCATGAAGGCTGGGTCATGACCGAAAGAACAAGATCCAGGGTACAAGCGGCCGAAATGGGTTTCCTCAAGAGGGTGGCTGGTGTCTCCCTTAGAGATAGGGTGAGAAGCTTAGTCATCCGTGAGGATCTCAGAGTAGAGCCGCTGCTCCTTTGTGTCGAAAGGAGCCAGTTGAGGTGGTTTGGGCATCTGGTAAGGATGCCCCCTGGGCGCCTCCCTAGGGAGGTGTTCCAAGCACGTCCATCTGGGAAGAGGCCTCAGGGAAGACCCAGGACTAGGTGGCGAGATTATATCTCCAACTTGGCCTGGGAACGCCTCGGGATCCCCCAGTCGGAGCTGGTTAATGTGGCTCGGGAAAAGGAAGTTTGGGGTCCCCTGCTTGAGCTGCTGCCCCCGCGACCCTATCCCGGATAAGCGGACGAAAATGGATGGATGTATTCTGGGAGCAGTTTCTTCTCTTCTCCGTACACTTCTTTTCTGATCACTGGTACACATTGATCTTTGTCTTGACTTTCATAGGATTTTGTTCCAGAACATTATACGTTTTTTTCAAAGTCAAATCTGGTCTTCGTGTTTTGAGGCTTACCAATGGTTGATATTTGTGGTCACCCCTCTGTATTTACTACAGCATAGACTTCTGAGCAGCTAATTCTTGAAACCAAATATTTTTGCACCCTGAAAAAGGGGAGGACCACATAAATGTTGCTGTAATTTCTACACCGTTCACCCGATTTGGAGGTAAATACCCTCAAATTACAGCTGAAGGTCTGTACTTTAAGACCATTATTTATCTCAACTCCAATATGCTTTGGTAGACAGCTAAATTAATAATAGTCAATGTCCAAATATTTACAGACCCTAACTGTATCCATCTGTAAATAGATGGTTATTTTAAGGCTTAACAGGATCTTCGTTGAAATTATGGTTTCAGGAGTCAGGTTGTGGTTACAACAGAGAATCTTTAATAAAGTAACATCTTGTCTGGAACAAGGACATCTCAGCACAAGGAACCAAAGACGGGCCTGAAGAAGAAGCCCCAAATAACAATTGGAACTGGTTTATATAGCCTAAGCATTGTTGTTCACATCCCTTCTAGAAGAAGACCCTTGTCTCCTCAGACCCGTGACTGTCTCACATGAGCACATGTGCAGGTCACCTTAACTTATGTCTAGCATCTTATCAAATGGCTAGTTGTTATTCTCCAATACTTCAGTAACCCTTATCTTTCTAGTGTCCTGTCAGTAAAATGTCCTATTAGTCTGAATGGCATCTACTATGTATTAGATCTGTGATGGAATTACAGTCTAATATACAATAGATCATATAGTTATAAGCAGTCTAATATATTACAGAGTTATAAGCTATACATCCTAAGCTATAAGATACAAGTTTATTCTGATGTTGAAATATAAGAACAGTAACTTGAGCCCTCTCTCCTACTCACTCGCTTGGCCTTGCTCCCTGTCTCAGTCAACTGTTGTCATAGTGACCAACTACTCCCCTCCTGAAGGAAAGTCCCCTTAAGATATCTATACAATAACAACCTTTCTGCACTCATAGTTTAACCCTGAACCTTCTCCCTGTCTGCCTTCAGACAGCAGAAAAGGCCTCAAACTATAGGTGTATAACATTCTCTCATCTAGCAATACCATTGTAAACAGTTTAAACTCTATTTAAACATGATTATATAGAATCTACTTCTCAACATATCCATCCACTGGGGTGGATAAAATAAAGGAAAAACCTAGCTGTGTATCAATATCAAGGCCTAATAGGGAGTAGGACAACTCTTTGCTTTCTTAAAAGCTCTCAGTCCTCTTGGAACACTGCCATAAAATCCTGAATTGTGTGTAGTAGGATATTGCACCATTTTTCAAGAAGAAAAGACTCCTGTTTTTTGAGGGATGAAAGAGGTTGAAATCTACTTTGTGCTCCAGAACTTTGATGATGTTTAGATTTAGTGATTGGGGAGGCCATGGAAGATGTTACACATCATCCTGGGGTTTGAGTCCACTCTTCAAATTAATTTAGCATTGATAGACATTTTGTGGGCTGAGGTCATCCTTTGGCTTTCTCCAAACGTAAACCCATTTGAAAATACAGTAAGAAATAGGGTGAAATGTGACTCATTAGACCATATTACCTTTTCTATTGTTCACCAGTCCTGATTTTGTGATTCGTCCAGAAAGTTATGCATCTTTGTGGTTGGTCTTGCATACAAGCATATTCCGAATGGCTACCCTGCATAATTTCACCTTTGTGACATTCACAACTTACAGTTTTTGTTGAGACTGTGTCACAGAACTGCTGATGGATTTTTTTTTAGGCTGTATATTTGGGGTAGTAAGCAACTACACTTTTAAGAGTCCATCTCTCCCTATCAGTCAACTTCGAGTAGCAACCACTGTTCCTTTTTCCTAATACTATTTTTCCTTGTTAAAAATACCCTCTGAGGATTTCTGAGACTTTTTCCTTGACACATCAAATGATTGTGCAGTTTTTCTGGCTAATGCACCTGCAATATTCTGATTGAGTTACTTCAAAGTGACAGCACTTCTCAATATGGTGTTTCTGTTCTACCATCAATTCCTTGTATGATATATATCCATCCATCCATCCACCCATGCACCCACCCATTCACCCACCCATCTGTTTATCCACCAATCCACCCACCCATTCACCCATCTATCTATCTACCCATCCACCCATCCACCCACCCATTCACCCATCTATCTATCTACCCATTCACCCATCCACCCACCCATTCACCCATCTATCTATCTACCCATGC
>JACXGM010004828.1:0-18952 GCA_016801145.1 Umbra pygmaea
TTTCCCACACCTTGTTCACTTATTTACACATAATCCACAGAATCAATTGAATCAACAGTGAGTGATTTTGCACAACTGTTACTGGAGGTGGATCCGGGCGTCATGCCTCCTGCGCGTTATGGATGAGCCAAAGTCAAGCTCACAGAGACAATTGCATTTTCCTATGCCAATCTTGTAGCTGCACAGTGATTATATATTTAATCGGTGGTAAATAATATGTGCCTTGTGCAATGTTAACCATATACAGAGGGTGACATGCATTTATGCATTTCCTGAATGAATTTGGCGTTCGTTTGACACCCTCAATTTTAACAGAAGTTATTGAGTGGTGGCAGATTGAGGTAATAGCATTTCCCGTTTGGGTTTTGGCATTTTGATGTGAGTCATCCACATCAATGATCGAACTTTTATTAGCGGATGTAATTATGTTTTTAGAATAGTCAACGAGACGTTTTACAGGAACTGTAGTGGACACTTTATTTTGTAATTTTTGGTGAGTTATGGCACATTTCAGTTAGAATTTGTCACGTTACAGAGCCAGACAAGACTTTGCGTACGGCCCACACATTCTCACGCCTGCTCAAAAGTTTCCGTGACGGACCGCATATTCTCACGTCAAGTAATTTTTTATACATCACACCGTGTGCTTGGAAACCAGCGTACGCAAGCTTTTCGTGCGTACGCAACGTTTATACATGAGGCCCCTGGTCATTAGGGTCTTACTGAGGAAAGAGACTAAGAACAGTATAAGTATCAAAGATTACCATTTTGTAGAATGCTCTTGTACTTCACTTTTACTTGTTCCCATGTTCTAGTGCAGTGGTTCCCAACTCTCTCCTCGAGTACCCACAGCCATGCCACAGTTTATCTGTAGCCCTGAACTAGTACACCAGATTCACTATCAAGGACTTGTTCATAAGTAGACAAGTTAAATCAGATGTGCTAGCTCAGAGGTAGTTCAAATACAAGGACTGTCTGGGGGTACTCCAGGAGAGGGTTGGAAACTACTTTTCTAGTGGGTCCTGTGGTGGCTCTGACATGAGTAATTATGAAAAGAAATCATGAAATGATTAAAATACAAAAATACTGTAATAAGTGATAGAACCATAACATGGTGACCACTTACGCATTTGTCTGCTACTTTTTGCCAGCCCTCTCTCCTGGCTTTTGCAGAATTTATAGTGTTCCTTTGCTTTTTAATCAAACTTTCAAATTCCGCATAACCTTAAAGCAATAATTCTTGCTCTGCTGCAAAGAAAAACTGGGCGTGCTCTTTGGCCATGATGAGCAGCCAATAGCAGTGTTGCTGATCAATGTTTCTACTATCGATACATATCCCCTTTTAAACCAACAATGAATGAGCAGATAACTCAATCCAGTGATACTGATCATAAATGGCAGGTGTGTTCGAAGAACCCAATTAGCCAGAACATGATTAGCCCGATGATATTATCTTGAATCTGTCATTTGATCTCGCATGTATTAAGCGATGTACATAGAACGGACCCCTGGTGTCAATTACAGTCATCACTATATGTTTGTATCATCATTTGACCTTCAGTTTTTGTTACACTGTGTTTGCACTGTGTTTGTACAGTCAAGATTTGATTTTGAAGGTCATCAAACCATACCAGAGCCATGGGTGCCGCTCACATGCCAGAGTTAGGGGCTCCACCCCCCACGCCAGAGCCTCCACCTTCCACAGCAGCTCCAGAGGTTCTGCCTCCCATGCTGGCTCCAGAGGCTCCACCTCAGATACCTGAGCCTGGGCCTACAGCTCTGCCACCTACACCAGAACCGGAGGCTCTGCCTCCCACAACTGTGCAAACCCTTGCGTCGGAGCTGGAGGCTCCGCCCGCAGAGCAGCCAGCTGTCCCTCTCTACCGGTGCCGGCTGCTGCACCCCTATTCCGGTTTCTGTTGCCTGTCCCAATTCCTGCTCCTGACGGTGGCATCGGGGTCGCCCTCCTGAGGTGGTCACAGCTGGAGCCGCTTCTTTGGGGGGGGGGGGTACTGTCAGGGTCTCCCCCGTCTGCATAGCTTGAGTTGGTGACTCCATTCCCCACCAACTTTATGTATGTTTCTGTGTCTCCCAGACTGTTTATATTATCGCCTGCATCCACCATTTAGATTGCCTTGATTGCCAGTAACAGTTCACACCAGGGCTCAATTACAGTAATCTCTACAGTACATGTATTTAGGTTCCTGTGTTTGTGTTGTAATTTCTCATTCATTGTCTTATTTTTACGTGTGTGTTTGTACAGTCGAAATTTCCTTTTTGACTTCTCCCAGTCCTTCTGATTTCTAAGTGTTGTCTAATTAAACTTTACCATTTCACATTGCATTTTGCCTCTGTCTATTCCCTGCTACTGAAGTTGCACAATTACATTTGGTCCCAGGTCCTTTGACAGTTCTTTTGCTTTCCCCATGGCTAAGTATCCAACAAAGTCAGTGCAGCCCTGGATGAAATGTGCAGGGGTTCTCTACAAAACTCATTGAGTATTCATACAAAGACACTAATTACAATTAAAGAAGTAACAGCTGGGGAAATATACCCATAATATCCATTTAAACCTGTGTGTGTCAACTTGTGTGTATATTATCAGGCAAATTATTCAAGGGTATATAAAATTTTGATCAGGGCCCCTTGGGTGATTTTCGTTACAAATATTATTTAAAAAAGGTACACAGAATTATGAGATGTAACGGTTCCCCCTCCTGGATTGTTCAGGGATGGTGAGTTCAGGCTCACCATGGCGCATTCCATGTTTTATGTACTGTTTTAACCAGAATCTCATATCTCATAATCTGTCATATCATCCACCCTATCGATAATCTCTATTCTGTCAAGTACACACACTGGACTCCAATTCATTATTTACTAGCATATTTAAGTTCCTGTTTGTATGGTGTCTGTTGTCATTTACTGTAGAGTTTGTGTTATGTGTGTCGGTGGAAATTATTTACTGTTTCAGGCTCAGTGAAGTCTGTTTATTTTCAGTATTAAACACCTTTTCATTTTTCTGAACATCGCACATATCTCTGTTCATGGAGACAGCGAAAGAGCAAGATGGCAGTAGACAATAACAGAGCTTTACAGTACCCAGTAGGGGAGATGTTCTACAACGAACTGGATGATATCCTGCTCACCATCCTAGATAGCATGCAGTTGTCTAGGAGCGATGCTCCTTTTCCCAGGAACGTTTGGAGAGGTAGAGGGGCTATGTCCTTTCGGCTTCCCCTACTGTGTAATAGGAAAGAACGGCAGGGCTGAAGGCACAGTGCCTATACCTCAGAAGGAGAAGTACTGTACACCCAACCACAAGCACATGCTGACAACCCCCCACCCACGACATGCTGAGAGACTAGGGGATGTTTACCCTGATTTCCTGAACCAGTTTTTTTTTTGGGGGGGGGCTACAAGGAGCAGGAGCAATGTTCCTGGACAGAGGATGCTGGAGAAGAGGACATCTTCAGCGAGGGGACTGACGATGATGAAGGCAGAGAGGAGTCGGGCCAGTCAGCCTTAGAAAAGGAGGAAGTGGGTGGTGAGGGGGACATGGACAGTTATCCCCTGGGTGCAGATCTTAGCTGGCTAGCGAAGAGTTCCCTACCTACCTGGCACTAGCTATTTAGCATCCTCCTCACCTCAATCCCACAAACCAGATGGCTTGGTATGTTAATAGAACTGCAGGACCCTCCTCCTCAGCCTAGCTCCACGCCCTACACACCAGTAACTGTGGCTCCATCCCCCACCCCAGTGACCCCCTACAACCAAAGATGGGGTTCCGTCCCCTACGCCTCTTCTGGTGTCAGCTGCGCTGCCCCTTTCACTCGTGTTGGCTTCACCACTCCCTGTGACAGATTTCGGGGCTCGACCACCTACGACACAGCTGGTGCCTGTAGAACAGCCCTTTCTGCAGGTACCGCTTGCATCGCCCCTTTCACCGGTGCTGGGCGCATAGCACCATGTTAATGAGGCCGGGCCTTTGCAATGCACCAGCTTACACGATCATTACATGTGATAATAAGTGGCTTCACTTAACCACTATCCCTAAATTAAAAAATATTTCTGAAAATTGCCAAAATATCTATATTTAAGCCTTATACAGGGGGTGGAGAAGAGTGGAAACAGAAAAAGATTATTAGCAAAGTCTTACTAAGGAATAGCGCTAATCTTTCTTGGAATTATGTCATCAAGCTGTGAACGGTGTTCAGTGCACCGATATTGTTCCACAATTCAATGACATTTCTTTGAGTGATGGAGGAGGTGGAAATCAACTCTATAACTTCCTATATAAATTTTCACAGATAATTTTTGATCTGGTGATTGGGGAGGCAATTGAAGTCATTTGACATCATCCTGATGTTCATGAAACTGTTGAAATAGTTCAGCAGTGTGCATTTTTACATTTTAGTCATTTAGCAGACACTCTTATCCAGAGTGACTTACAGACATTCACTGGACTGTCCTAAATACAGGAATGGAGAACAATTACATCTTCTACTCAAGAAAATTCCTTCATAGTTTTAAGAAGGTAAAACTATCTCTTTAAAAAGGACTTCTTCAATTTGGAATTCTATGGAAAAAAAGGTAACACATTGAGAACAACGAGGTGGTAGAAAGTTAATTCAAGAGCCAATTGTGTCCACAAAGACCTGTACATTTCCCTCTACCAAATATGTGCAGTGCACCTGACACTGTGGATACTGTTAAAAATGTCCCACCTCTTAATCAGATCCTTTTAAGATGTTCCTCTGACACTGATTTCCTAAACCTGCTTGAATGTGTTAACCTGGTAAAACATGTCAACGTCCCCAAACACAACCGTTGACAAACTCTTGACCTAATAATCACTGGAGAAACTTGAAGTCTGTTGACACGTCTGTCTTCCAGGAGTCAGTACAACCTGCCCTCCAAGCTGACTGTCACACGTCCACCCCTGATGACATGGATGACCTGTATAACAGCACCTTAAGGAACACCTTAGACATGCTTGCCCCTGTAAAATCATGTCCTTTTATATGAAGTATCATTCCAACGGTCCTCCCCATGGTTCACAGAAGAGCTGCACAGCATGAAGTCCAAAGGCCATAAGCTACAACATTTGGGGAGAAGCACTGGCTTAACTGTCCCCCTTCTCGTCTATAAAGACTCAAGCCCTCCCACTGCGACTCCCAAACAGTTTGCTGAGAACTTCAAGAATAAAATGAACAATATCAGAGAGAATATGGCATCCAAAAATCAGTATTCCACTTGTACTCCTATCCAACCACCCACATCTGCTACTTAGACTTTGCTCTGGTTACATCTAAAACATGCTCAGCTACCCTCATTCAATTTGTAAAAATGTGTTACAAATCCCTGCATACTGGAAAGGTACAGTCACCATTCAAGATGGAAGCCATTACCTCCTTGCTCAAGAAACCATCCCTTGACAGACCCTTAAAATTTTTAGGCCTATTTCCAAACTACTATTTCTAGTCCTGCAGTAGATAGTAGCAACACATCTTCACTCACCTTAGTGTTAACCAACTTTATGAGACTTTACAATCTGGCTTCAGATCAATTCACAGTACTGAGACAGTGCTGGTGAACGCTATAAATGACCTGCTCATAGCTGTAGACACATAATCCCCAACCATCCTGGTTCTTCTCGACAAAAACATTTTATAGGTTGTAAAGAACTGAAAATGGTCATTTGTTAAATTTGCAGCATTAGGAGGTAATATTTACTGAATTTCAATCAAACACATCTTAACAGGGCAAGTTACATGTTAACATAGGACCCTTTTTTGTTATCACCTTCACAATTCTTGCATCCATTGAACTTGTGAGTTTCTGCTTGAATTTCTTTGCAGGATGTCAGAATAGCCTCTCAAAGCTGCTGTTTGATGCGAACTGCCTCCCACCCTCATAGATCTTTTGCTTGAGGATGCTCCAAAGGTTCTCAATAGGGTTGAGGTCAGGGGAGGATGGGGGCCACACCATGGGTTTCTATCCTTTTATGCCTATAGCAGCCAATGACACAGAGGTATTCTTTGCAGCATGAGATGGTGCATTGTCATGCATGAAGATGATTTTGCTACGGATGGCACTGTTCTTCTTTTTGTACCATGGAAGAAAGTGGTCAGTCAGAAACTATATACTTTGCCAAGGTCATTTTCACACCGTCAGGGACTCTAAAGGGGCCTACCAGCTCTCCCCATGATTCTGGCCAAAAACATGACTCCGGCACCTCCTTGCTGACGTTGCAGCCTTATATGTACATGATGGCCATCCACCAACTATCCACTACTCCATCCATCTGGTCCTTCTAGGGTTGCACGGCACTCATCAGTAAACAAGACTATTTGAAAATTAGTCTTCATGTATTTCTGGGCCAAATGCAACCGTTTCTGCTTGTGAGCATTGGTTAGGGGTGGCCAAATAGTAGGTTTATCCACAACTGCAAGCCTCTGGAGCAGTCGCGGATGCAAAACGTGACAGATGGTTGGGCATGGATTAGGTTGAGGTGGGCCTGAATGTAGGGTGTCCCGAAATCAAAGCAGTTATCCCGAATCCAGGAAATTATACTAGAGTAGCAGAGTCCTGAGTTGCCTGATGAAACATTAAAAACTGTTTACAGGGCTTAAAGGATATAAAGGGAAGTCAAGAGCGGACAGAGCTCGAAATACACGTTGTCCCGGGGACAATAAAAAGTATGTCTGCGATGGTTCATAACTGACTTTGAGCCAGTAAAATATAACATGCTGGTATAACACTGGTTACAAAAGTACATGATAATCACAAGCCTGGTGAAGCAGATCATAATTCTTCTTAAAAGTTAATAAACTATTAATAATTAACATGACACACACAGCAATATTTTCAATTCCGTGCATCGGGACAACACCTTTGAGATTGCTATTCTCCTGATGAGCTACATTCTCTAATGCGCACCTGATGTGAAACGTTTAATAATATGGAAGGAATATTTAGCATAATGTTAAAACATATAAAGACAGAAGATCTGAAGTTGCAAAAATTTGATTGTGACTTAAGCTATTTTGAAAAAAGTTGGCATGTCAGGAAGTTTTACAAATAATTAGCAATGATCGGATATTGACTGTAGGGTAAATGCAAGGCAATAGGCTATGTAATTTTTACAAAACACTGATTCAAGGATACTTAGAAAGTAAAAAGTTCTGCCCACATCATCCCTGTCCTTGCTGACCTCCATTGGCTTCCTGTTGCCCGTAGAATTTACTTTAAAATTATCCTCTTTGTTTACAAATCCCTCTAAGGCTTTGGACCAGCCTACGTATTAGATTTACTCTCCATTTATGAACCACCACGGCCTTTACGGTCCAGTCACACCAAAATGCTGAAAGAACCAAGAACTGAACTACGATCAATGGGTGACCGTGCCTTTTCCTCCCATGGACCACGACTTTGGAACTCCCTTCCTGAAAGTCTCAGGGATGTCCAGTCTGTTGAGACTTTTAAAGCAGGACTTAAATGCACACAGCCATTAAACATCTCTAAATCGTTATCCAGGTTGTTTTCACAATATCCTAGTAAAAAAAACCACACAGTGACGTCACTGATCCCTGAATGAAACTACAGGGGGAGGAGATCATAAAACTGAGCACTATGTCTGTGAATAGGTGTACTGTGGTACAGTGGGTGGCAGTATATGCACCTTTTAAGAGTGGGACAAGGAATTTTTTTTGCTTCCAACCATCTCTTGCCAAGAAGATGATTACATCTGTTTGTTAGATCATTTGAAGTTTGATGCTCAAATGGAGCAAAGTGTTTTTGAAAAAACAGCCAGGCCAAATGGAGGACCAAATTATCACAGGTAAGGAACTGATTTACAATCTACTTGGCTGGCGTTAGCCATTATTAGCATCTTGTAGTTGTGTAAATATTTGAAGGAATGAAGTAAAATAATAAAAATGCCTAACAGAGTACTGGTACCGGTAACTCTGGTCTATTTTAAGCCAGGGTGGTTGTATACTTTTTGTTGCAATTGTTTGGAAATAATGAACGAAAGATGAGTTAGAGCAATAGTTGAGTGGCTAACTCGCTAACTAGTACGTTTTTATGAGTTTTCGTTCCAGCCAGCCCCTGGCCTATCTGGAGTGGAGGTAGCCACATTAGCTTCAATGTAGCTATCAGTGATTGTGTAAATACTTGGAGGAACAAAGGTAAAATTCAAAATAATCTTTTGCAGATTATGGCTAAATCTGTACCTAAAGAAGGGTTGTCATGACTGTTACTCTTCCCATGAAAAATGTTGCAGTTTACAGTGCATCCGGAAAGTATTCACAACGCTTCACTTTTTCCAAATTTTGTTATGTTACACCAATATTCTGAATTGGATAAAATTCATTATTTACCTAACAATTCTACAAACAATACCCTGTAATGACAATGTGATAGAAGTGTCTTTGAAATCTTAGCAAAGTTATTAAAAATAAAAATACGAAAAAAGTACATGTACATAAGCAGAGGCTGTGAATACTTATGTTCATGTACATAAGTATTCACAGCCTCTGCTTAATACTTTTTTGAAGCACCTTTGACAGCAATTACAGTCTTTTTAGGTATAATGCTACAAGCTTGGCACACCTATGCTTGGGCAGTTTCTCCCATTGTTCTTTGCAGGACCTGTCAAGCTCCTTCAGGTTGGATGGGAAGCATTGGCTCACAGCCATTTTCAGATCTCTCCAGAGATGTTCAATCGGATTCAAGTCTGGACTCTGGCTGAGCCACTCAAGGACATTCACAGAGTTGCCCTGTAGCCACTCCTTTGTTATCTTGGCTGTGTGCTTAGGGTCGTTGTCCTGTTGGAAGATAACCCATTGCCCCAGTCTGAGGTCCAAAGCACTCTGGAGCAGGTTTTTAGCAAGGATGTCTCTGTACCTTGCTGCATTCATCTTTCCTTCAATCCTGACTCATCTTCCAGTTCCTACCGCTGAAAGAAATGCCCACAGCATGACCCTGCCAAAACCATGCTTCACTGTAGGGATGGTATTGGCCAGGTGATGAGCAGTGCCTGGTTTCCTCCAGACATGATGCTTGCCATTCAGGTCATAGTGTTCAATCTTTCTTTCATCAGACCAAAGAATTTAGTTTCTCATGGTCTGGGACTCCTTCAGGTGCCTTCTGGCAAACTCCACATGGGCTCTCGTGTGCCTTTTACTGATGAGTGGCTTCCGTCTGGCCACTCTACCATACAGGCCTAATTGGTGGAGTGCTGCAGAGATGGTTGTTCTTTTGGAAGGTTCTCTTCTCTCCACAGAGAAAGGCTAGAGATCTGTGAGTGACCATCGGGTTCTTGGTCACCTCCCTGACTAAGGCCCTTCTCCCTGATCGCTCAGTATGGCTTGTTTTGTGCTTTGACATGCACTGTTAACTGTGGGACCTCATATAGACAGGTGTGTGCCCAATCAACTATATTAACCACAGGTGGACTCAGGTTGTGGAAACATCTCAAAGATGATCAGTGGAAACAGGATGCACCTGAGCTACATTTTGAGTGTCAAAGCGAAGGCTGTGAATACTTATGTACATGTGCTTTTGTCATTTTTATTTTTAATAAATTTGCTAAGATTTCAAACACACTTCTTTCACATTGCCATTATGGGGTATTTTTTGTAGTATTTTGAGGGTTTAATAAAAATTGTATACTTTTCGAAATAAGGGTGTAACAAAATGTGGAAAAAGTGAATCACTGTGAATAATTTCTGGATGCACTGTTTGTCACAAAAACTGTTGCGTAAAATATACTTTACCACTTTGGTGTTTGATATATATATATATACCCCTCACATTTTTGTAAATATATGATTAAATGTAAATATATGACACAATGTAAAGTAGTTAGTGTACAGCTTGTATAACAGTGTAAATTAGCTGTCCCCTCAAAATAACTCAACACACAGCCATTAAGGTTTAAACTGCTGGCAACAAAGGTGAGTACACCCCTAAGTGAAAATGTCCAAATTGGGCCCAATCAGCCATTTTCCCTCCCCGGTGTCATGTGACTTGTAAGTGTTACAAGATCTCAGGTGTTGATGAGGAGCAAAAAGGGAAATTTCTTAAGTGTTGTCACATGAAAAGTTATAATCTTATAGTTACAAAAATGTGGGGGGTGTACTCACTTTTGATGCTTGTGATATATGATATATATATATATATATATATAAGCATCCATCATTATGTAACCAAAATAAGAACCTCACTAAATATTGGAAAGAGTCAAACTCATCACTGTGCACCTTAGACACATTTTGGGTGTTAAACGTACAATATGTAGTTTTTGGCCGCCAGGGGACTCTCAATCAAAACAATAGCAAAAGATGTACTTGTATGACGTCGGGAAGTAGCGTGGGATCATGGGTTTTGTTATCGTCGTCAATGACAACCTTCCAATCTAGCGTGTCCAGCAGAAAAAATGTTCACTGACAAAGTAATGTATTGTTAAAAATATTATAACTTAATTCACGTTATGTTTGGCGGTTCCCGGAACTTAAACAACTAGAGCAGTCGAAGGTTATATGACGCCATTGACGGGCAACAAAATGAAACGTCCCGTGTCTTCGAATTAAATTCAAAATTTATCTTGGTTTGAAAGTTGGTGGAAACATTTAGGATAATGTAAGTACACAACTTAAAAAATTAACAAACGATGTTGGAGATGGATAGGGCACACCTTAAGTAAACCAACAGACAGCATCACCAGGTAAGCCCTAACATGGAAGCCACAGGGCAAGCGGAAAAGAGGCAGACCAAGAAACACATGGCACTGAGAACTGGATGCAGATCTTAAGATCATGAAAATGACCTGGAACCAACTGGAAAGGAGAGCCCAGGATAGAGACTCTTGGAGATCCCTTGTAGACGGCCTATGCCCCAGTAGGGGCGGACAGGCATAAAGAAAAAAGAAGAAGTACACAACTAAGAAATATATATAATATAGGTATATATATGTTTGCTTTTTTAATGCAAACTAAGTACATCTTTTGTTATTATTTTGGAAAACTACATATTGTACCTTTAAGGGTGCCATGTAGCTTAGTGTTTAGATAACCAGTAATTCAAACATTGGTATATCAAATATCTGAGCTGATGAGGACAAAAAATTGTTAATTACTTGAGCAGGCCAGTTAGCTTTAATTGCTCCTGTAAGATGTTCTGCATTTTCCCATGTTAATTTAGCTAACATATTTTAGTATTAGCAATGCCAGCAGCATAGAGCCTTGTATTGCACTGCTGGTTTGCTTCTAAAGCTAAGCAGGGTTGGGCTTGGTTAGTCCCTGGATGGGAAACCAGTGCTGCTGGAAGTGGTGTTGGAGGGCCAGTAGGGGGCACTCTTCCCTCTAGTCTAAAGATCTTTCCCAATGCCCCAGGGCGGTGATGGGGACATCTGTCCTGCGTAGGGTGCCGTCTTTCGGATGGGACGTTAAACGGGTGTCCTGACTCTCTGTGGTCATATAAAAATCCCACGGCACTTATCGCAGGAGTAGGGGTGTTAACGTCGGTGTCATGGCCAAATTCCCAACCAGGCCTCTCACTTCAATCATGGCCACCTAATAATCCCCCTCCTTCCTAATTGGCATACATAACTACTCACCTCTCCACCTGATAGCTGATGTGTGGTGAGTGTTCTGGCGCAAAATGGCTGCCATGCATCACCCAAGTGGGTGCTACACATTGGTTGTGGATGAAGTGGGCTTTCCCACTCACTGTGTAAAGTGCTTTGGGTTCCTTGGAAGAAAAGCACTGTATAAGTTGAATGCATTATTATTAAGTGTCTAGTTTCACCTACTGTTGGGTAGACTTGGACTGTATCAAACCATAGGGTCTCATACCTCGTGGCTCATAAATACTTTAAATCTGCAAGCCATCAGAGTGCTGGACACTGACCTGGTCTGAACACCATCAAAGTTATCAGTGTGGGTAATGTGTTCTCTTCTTAATATTTTCATTTATTTTTCATGTTTATGTACTTTTATTTGAACAAGAACCTGCAAATAAGAATGTAGTTGTGATCGGCTTGGTATATCCTGTGTATAGGACTAATATATTTATTATTAATTAACCTTTACTTAACAAGGTAAGGCTCACACAGATTCAGTTTAAAAAAACTTAAACAGCACAGTCATTTTGTTGTCCACTAGATTCTGTATAGTCAATGTCAGATTCTACAGCTGCAAAGTCAAAATTGGAAACAACAATGTGTTTTCTGAATTTTTTAAAATTATTTTTCATTTGTTGTACACTAAGGGTGACATTAGGGAAAAGGTTAGAATGGAGACACATTGTAAATACAAGTAAGTTTATGACCTGGTGGCAATAGAATTTAGCAATGACCCACAATCATGTCTGACTCCCAGTTAATTTTTTCCCATAATTATGTGAATCAACTGTTTTACCGACATCATAACTTTAATCTTCAGCATGAATGAACTGCATTTGTTAATATTGTCTATGTACAAGTTTTTACAGAAATCTATGCTTTGGTTTAGTGTTCCTGGCAGAGTTTCCAAATGCATTTCTCAAACTTTTTGGCACAAATGATAATAGTTTTTTTAAGCAACTAGATCAAGTGCTCAGAACATACGTGCAATTGTAAATCTCAACAATAAATGTTAACATCTGTAAACTGCTTCAGAAGGATTGGTGCCAAAATTGCACTATACTTATTTTTAGCATCATGTTCAAATAGTGTATTAAATGTAAAATATCTAAAACAGGATTTGGATGGGATTTGTGGTACTAAAAGGACACCAGTTTGTGTGATTCAACACAATTAATATATATATATATATATATATATATATATATATATATTGCTCTTTTCATAAAATATATCACTCTTACAAAGCAAGGATTCTGAAACTGTGCCTTGCTATAAAACGCAGACCGGCTTTGGGATTTTGGTCTCAATGTTAAGAATGAGCAAAAGCATTGACCTAAGTGACTAAGAGCATGGTAGGATCAACTGTCTCAAACACAGTCTCCCTCCGGGGCTTTCACACACAATAGAGTATAGGTTTTACAAGGAATGGTACAAGAAACATAACTATCTAGTGAGCTCAAGATCAAACCAGCTTGTTGATGAGAGAAATGGAAAGAGCAAAGCAAGAATGTTGTAATTTAACACAAAATGGCAAATAACGGTGTAGTAAACCAGTGGACCAGTGCATCTCAGAAGCCACAAGTCATCCGTCCTTGTCAAAGACTTTGCAGCAAAAGAACACAGAAGATTCCATTACTATCAGCAAAAACATAAGTAAAAATGAAGTGGCTTCAGAGAACAAGTGATCAACAACCCTGGACAACAGATTGTGTGGAAAAACATGGCCTGGTCTGAATCCAAGATTAGTTTACATGAGTGGGCAGTCCCCAGACCTCAACACGATCAGATGTAATCAGATGTAATGGGCTGTTTGAAGCATGAATGTACTCTATGTATAGCTGTAGAACACCTCTAACAGATGGATTTACCAAATTCCCTGAAACTTGAAAATATAGACTTATATTTCCAGATAATTGTCTTTGCAATGCATCCTACTGTCTGACCTCAGCCTGACAGCTGATAGAATGAACTTGTGGGACTTTAATGTCCTGAATCTTAATCCAGAATGTGTTTTGGAATTTAGGTGAACTCTCCTTTTAAATGTTGACAGAAAAATATCCTACTGTCAAGTGAACAAGTCTGTAGATTGATCGACATTCATAACAGTTTTCTAACCCATCATGTTTCTATTACAACTATCATAGCCTTTCAAAAATGCATGTACTCGCTTAATCTCGCGCACAACAGATTGATTACAGCCAAGCTCGCCCAGGTGGCAAGTGCGCCATGTTAAGCGTTCTAAATGAAAGGTGTCTAGTACGCCAGTTTACTTTAACAAAAGTAAATTTAAGCAACAGAATTTTCACTTACGGATGACGAATGTGTGTCTTCCACTGACTTTCTTTCACCGATAAATTCTCAACTGGCGTGGTAAGTTTGATCAGATCAGCTATTTCCAATTTCTGTTGAGCTACATTTGTGCTATGTCCATTCTATCAGATCTGCATGTAATAATGTTTATGCTTCTTTTAACATGTATTTGGTCTTTTTCAATCACAATTTATATTGTTCTAATTGTTCATGTAATTAGCGTAATCAAATGTAATTCCCTTCTTGTACGTCAACTAAAAATCGAAGTTGGCCATTGGGTGGCGCCTATGACTTTGTTTCTGCCTGTGTAGGGGTATTAATATCTGGACTAGATGGATGACAATAGAGAAGAGCCTACGGGTCACTAATAGCACAATATCTGAATCAGAAGCCCCAACAATATCTATGACTAAAGAATGGAATTATGCGAGATTATGGCTTTATAATAAAAGATTATAACACTTTTCTTCAGGCAAAAACAGATATTTAAGACTTAGTTGTTGTCCATTCTGGTTTTCATTTGGACAGTGTGTTGCAAAAGAGTGTTGACACAGCTCTGGAAGAAATTAAGAGACCACTGCAAAATCAGTTATCTATGGATAAGTATGTGTTTGGGTAAAATTAACAGTTTCGTTGTACTGCGTACAGTATTGACAACAGTTTTCCCAAATTCCAAATAGAAATATTGTCATTCAGAGCATTTATTTGCAGAAAATGACAACTGGTTAAAATAACAAAAAATATGCAGTGTGGTTAGAAAAAATGTGTTAATATTACTTTTTACTATACTACTGGGTCGTCAGATGGCTCAGTGGTTAAGGAGGAGTCAGACTTGTAGTCGGAAGGTTGCCAGTTCAATTCCTGACTGTGCCAAATGTTATTGTGTCCTTGGGCAAGTCACACAACACTAAGTTGCTGTTTGTCGAGATGAGACCGTCTGTAAAATGACAAAAATGGCAGATGTAATATGTGTTAAATTGGGAAGATTTCAGAAATCAATATTTGGAGGAATAATAATAATTGTATAATAATTATTCACTTTCATACTTCTTGGCATGCTCTCCACCATTCTATCAAATTGATGTTGGTTAAATTTATGCCACCCCTAGCTCACAAATTCAGGCTGTTAGGCTTTGTTTGATATCTTGTGACCATACATCTTCCTCTTGATCACATTCCAAAGGTTTTCAATGGGGTTGATTTAAGAACAAATTGCAGTGCTCTTAAATTTTTCCAGAGCTGTATAAAATATAGGTACTTTTTTGCCCCTAATAGTTCAAATCTGTCACTGAAATTGATTGAGGCATCTCAAGGGAGGGGTTCTGGTGACAGCAAGATGGTGCTGTTGCTCCTCCCCTTGCTATGAATGATGGTGAATTCCAAGCGTGGTATAACCAGAGCCACTCCCCACAACAATGAGTGTTAAGTGGAATTTCATGTATAGTACAGATCAGGGAACCAACAAGATACACTCGACGACCATGATGTTACATTCGATTATGTCATTTTTAACCAGTTATCACTTACTGCATGAGTAACTAAAAGAGAGAAGTCAGTGTCATAACTGAACTGGCACTTTCTGAATAAGAGGACACATTTGAGGGTTTTTGGAAAACCTGGTCACAAAAAGCATAAAAACATTTGACCATGTGTTTGTAACAAATGACTCTTCAACTAAATGTGTTTTTGAAAAATTTAAATGGAAGCTGTTAACTTTCTTCATGCATCTTGGCTCAAAGTACCAAGCTGTCCACCAAAATCTAGATTAGAGCATTTGCCAGTGCTGCTGGCTAGCAAAAGGCATATATTGGCTTAGCATCTCCTGTGCAGGTGGGTGGTTTCCTTGCCTGGGAATTCCTTGCCTTATCTGATTCTAGTGAATCTTGCAGGTGGTTCCTACGAAGACATATCTGAGATGTTCAGTCAAATATCATCACAAACACATACGTACACATTACTGATGCAACTGGTTTAGTGTAGATTCCTAGGAGGAAAACATGCAGAAATGTTTAAAACTCCCAAACCTGATGGGAGTTGCCGCGACATGTCAGCATTGTAGGTACAATTAATTGTCATGAAATGTGGTAGTAAAGAAAAAGTTGAGGTATGATCGATGGAATGAAATGTTATTTTTAAAGTTAATTTAAAAAATAAAATAGGATGTGACATTTGATTCAGATTTTGGTGAATATTATGTACTTATTTCACATTCCCATTACACTAGAAGATTTACCAAAATTGTGTGGTTACCTTTTGTATTTAGAAGATATAAACAGTGACAATAGGGAGAGTATGGTTAGATTTTTTGTTGGTTTGTTAAACATAGTTATTAGCAATGTGATGGCTCTTACCATATAGTCCAGATGCTTTTCATTGTACATGTTGACTCAGTGACAAGCTTGTGATTGAGCATTTTAAAATGCTACTAGGTTAAGCCAAGGGCAGGTGTGCTATAATATACATTTTGACCATGATAACAGTGATATGAATCCAACTGAAAATGGACTATGCCCAGCCATAGATAAGCTATCTCAGAAAAGCATACTGGGAAATAAGTATTGTTGCTGCATTTATTCATTGGAATCCAGCTTATGTGGGCTGTTTCTCTCTTCTGAAAACAGAGGTGGTACAGTAGGAGTAATTGAATATCTGTCTGTAAAGTCCTGTCTTGCATTCATTGTTTATGGTCAAATTTTAGTGCATCTTAGTGCTTTCAATTAAATAGTTCATTCATAGTGTTGTCCCTTAAAATTTATGCTGCCATGTGCCATGGTGAAAAAGTAAGTGTAGGTGTGTTGGGGGTGTGGTAGTGGGAATGGCCAATGAGGCAGTCTTCAACCAAGCATTTTAGAGATTCTTTCCTTTGTTACATTAAAAGCAACAACTTCACAGGCCCTTGTAAGCATTTAAATGTTAAAATGTTTAAACCTTCTGACATCCAAAATTTTAAGAACAATTAATTTAACTGTAAATCATATATTTATAGATCCACTACCACAGGCAACCGTGCTATAAAGTTAGGAGAAGCAAATTATTTTGATTCTACCATATTAGCTGACGCTTAATTCACAGATATATTCCAGTCAGTAGCAGAACCAGGCAAGCTTGTGTGTACGGTGTGCGTGTGTGACAGAACAAACAAGTGTGAATAAGCCAGGAATGGCTCCTGGGAGTTTTACTTATTGTAAAGTGTTCTCCAGGCAGATCTGTCTTGGAGGCAGACATTATTTGATTGGTTGATTCAAAACAGAGGGCAGACCTCACATTACATTTACTTTTGATTAATAATTACTATATATATATGTGTATATATATATGTGTATATATGTGTATGTATGTGTGCATGCATGCATGTATGTATGTATGTGTGTATATGTATATCGCAGTATTAAATTTTAACACTACAGTTTGGTTAAGGTTAGGTGTAAGGTTAGATATGATTAAAAACTGGGGAAACGCTTGTGCACATTTCCGATGTCATGTAAGGTCCGCCCTAAGTTTTGAATCAACCAATCAAATGGTTTCTGCCTAAAAGGCAGATCTGCCTGGAGAACACTTCAATAGCTAAAACTCTCATGAGCCCAGGAATTACTGTTTTGTTTGTTATTGATTGTCTCCTATAATTACAGTACCTAGCTTATGTAGGCCTACTAGTTATCATTGCATCAAACTGAGAGGATCTACCAGCTTGCTAGCTAATACCAGTGTTGGCTAATTAAAAATACATGACTTATACCTGTTTTGCTCTTCCCACTGATTGTTACTAAATTAAATGCATGTTAGTCAAATCATTTTGAAAACTGGTCAGATCTACACACTGGAACTCACAGGTCACTGGAAACTATCTTCAGAACAGTGTTACTGCCACTGGAGTAGTTGTTCACAGGTCCACTTTACATCAAACTTTACACAGCAAGGCTTTTAATGGGAGTGTTGTCAGAAGGAATCTGTTTTTAAAACCTCATCACAAAACACAGTGTGTAAATTATGCAAACTATAACCTGGACAAGCCAGAATCTTTTTGGATAATTGTAAACACAAATGTAATTGTATGTCCACAACCAAAAGTAGGAATGTTTGGAGACTGTAGCACGGGGATAGCAACATTCTGCTTTGGGGTTGTGTGGCAGCCAGTGGAACTGGTAACATGAGAGTAGAAGGAAAAATGGAAATCAAATCCTACAAGCTGATGTCCAGTAAGTCAGGACTCAGAAGTTGAAGAGTTTTAATATTTCAGCAAGACAATGATCCAAAACATTCCTCAAAATCAACCATGAAATATTTAAGGAAAAAGGTTTTGATCTCTGTCAATCTATTTTGAAAGCTGTGAGGAGATCTCAAACATGTAGTACTAGCAAGGAGACCAAAATAATGTTTCTGAGCTGGAAGAGATCTGCAAGGAAGCGTGGGGGGAATAAAATCTAAAGTTTAAGGATAGAAAGACTCATAGCTGGATTCCTAAAACATTTAGAATCAGTGATATCTGACAAATGAGGTGTTACCAAGTGACAGGGTGCCCAAACCTTTGCACAAACCATGTTCATGTTTGATTAACATTTTGAATTAATGCTCATACATATTTATCTTGTGTACATAATATATGTGCAAGAAGGGGGTCATGTTTCACTTGTACCATGTACAGCTCTGTAAAAAATTAAGAGACCACTGAAAAATCAGCAGTGACTATGGGTTTACTATTGATAGTATGTGTTTGGGTTGATACAGCTGTGAATTAAATGATTAAAAATGATTTTTTTTATTGTCATAAAATACTGACAGTATTTCTCACTAATTCTAGTTAAACATTGTCATTCAGAGCATATTCTCTTGGGTCTGGAACAAATTGTACACTGACACATGTTTAGTTATTTTGTAGAAAACATCCCCCAAACCATTACACCACCAACACCAGCCTGCACAGTGGTAACAACGCATGATGGATCCATGTTCTCATTCTGTTTACCTCAAATTTGGACTCTACCATCTGAATGTCTCAAAAGAAATTGAGAG
>JACXGM010004828.1:19052-36859 GCA_016801145.1 Umbra pygmaea
GCTTGAAGCAGTCGGCCCATTCTCCTCTGACCTCTAGCATCAACAAGGTATTTTCGCCCACAGGACTGCCGCATACTGGATGTTTTTCCCTTTTCACACCATTCTTTGTAAACCCTAGAAATGGTTGTGCGTGAAAATCCCAGTAACTGAGCAGATTGTGAAATACTCAGACCGGCCCGTCTGGCACCAACAACCATGCAACGCTCAAAATAGCTTAAATCCCCTTTCTTTCCCATTCTGACATTCAGTTTGGAGTTCAGGAGAGTGTCTTGACCAGGACCACACCGCTGAATGCATTGAAGCAACTGCCATGTGATTGGTTGAGTAGATCATTGCATTAAGGAGAAATTGAACGGGTGTTCCTAATAATCCTTTAGGTGAGTGTAGTGTATATTCAAGTTACAGTTAAATAAAGTGCATTCTCTCAGCTTTAAATTGAGGGTATTTACATCCAAATGGGAGGAAGGTTTAATGAATTTGTAGCACTTTATATTCTTATGATTCCATGTGTGGCATTTGCATTTGAAAGCTGTGAATCCACAACATTTTACATTTTAGTCATTTAGCTCTTAGAACGACTTACAGTAAGTACAGGGACATTATCCCTGGAGCATCTTAAGGTGAAGTGTCTTGCCCAAGGACACAACAACAATTGGCACAGCCTGGAGTCAAACCGGCAACTACTAGTCTGACTCCCTAACCGCTGAGCCATGACATGTGGTCAAAGAAACTCTCAATGCAAGTGAAGTGTACAGGGATAATGTCTGCTCAGATTCAGCCTAATTCAACGAAGTGGTGATTCACTTCACAGATGGACAATGACCCAAAACATACTGCAAAAACAACCCAGGAGTTTTTTAAGGCAAAGAAGTGGAATATTCTGCAATGGCCAAGTCGATAACCTGATCTCAACCCGATCTAGCATGCATTTCACTTGCTGAAGACAACATAAGGCAGAAAGACCCACGAACAAACAACAACTGAAGACAGCTGCAGTAAAGGCCTGGCAAAGCATCAGGAAGGAGGAAACCCAGCGTTTGGTGATGTCCATGACTTCCAGACTTCAAGCAGTCATTGCCTGCCAAGGCCTTGACAAAGTATTAAAAATTAACATTAACATTTTGTTAATTTGTCCAATTACATTTGAGCCCCTGAAATAAGGGCACTGTGTATGAAAATGGTTGCAATTCCAAAACTTTTCATACAATATTCAATCCCTTGATTTAGAGCTGAAAGTCTGCACTTCAATTGCATCTCTGTTGTTTCATTTCAATTCCATTCTGGTGGCGTACAGAGCCAAAATTATTAAAATTGTCAGTGTCAAAATATTTTCGGACCTAACTGTATTTGCAGAAAATGAAAGCAGTGTTGTCAGTCCTCAAATAATACAAAGAAAATGTGTTCATATTTATTTCTAAACAACTCAATTTTGATGTGTTAACTTAATAAGGTTTCAGAAATCAATATTTGGTTGTATAATATTAATAATTGCCTTTCATTCATGAGCATTTGTTTTATTCCATTAATTACTGATGTTTCTCCCAAATTCTATATAAATATATAGTCATTCAGAGCATTTATTTGCAGAAAATTGTAAAAATAACAAAATGCACTGTTGTCAGACCTCAAATAATGCAAAGAAAATAAGTTGATATTCATTTTTAAACAACACAATACTGAAGAGTTCAGAAATCAATATTTGTTAGAATAATTATAATTGTATAATATTAATTGTCTTTCATGTGTCTTTGCATGCTCTCCACTAGTCTTTCACATTGATGTTGGGTGACTTTATGCCACGCCTGATGAAAACATTCAAGCAGCTCGGCTTTGTTTGATGGCTTGTGACCGTCCATCTTCCTCTTGATCACATTCCAGAGGTTTTCAATATCGTTGATTTCAGAAAGATTTGCTGTGGTCTCAATGTTTTTTTTCAGTCATGTCAACTTTTGAGAGAGATGAACAGAGAGATTCACTGTAACATTATTATTTCCAGGGGTGCCCAAAATTACAAACAAATATATTTGCAACAATGACCTAGGGGAGAATGTTACAGGAGCAATTATGGTTAGCCATCTTGCTCGTGGACAGAACAACAGAACTTCTAGCAGCCTGTTAAGGATTAGAACAGTTTCCTTTCTAAAACTATTTAGATGCCCAGCCGGTCCGTGTAACATTAGGCCTAGCTAGAATGCGAAACTAGCTAGCTGTGATCTAGTTTGATTTTTGGGCTTAACCTACAGTAGGAAGCTTTCCCTGTGCTGCCCCATTATTAAGACACAAGCCAAAAGGGTTTCCTTACTCTGTTAGTTAACCACAGGAAGGATAGGCTGTAAAATTTAGAATTCCATCCAAACCACATTGTATGTCTGCTTGATTACCAACTAGCTCATTGTTATCAAGTTAGCTAGTTCCTTACACTGACTAGAGTAGAATACGTTTTTGTTTCTTTATTCTCCTGGTAGACGCTTGAGGGCTGGACTTAAATGGTTCCTTTATTTAAATGCTGGTCATTGGATTAAATGTCAGTTTTTTTGTTTTATCAAAAGTTGCATTGTGCCAGTTCCTACATTGCTTTTGTCACCAGGTCTATCTTAAAAGCGGATATAAAGATATTTTGCACACATTCTGTGTAGGAGTTCTGTCAATGGCAAAAAATATGGCCACCAAGCCTCTTGTCAAAAAACGTGTAGTTGTTAACTGTAAGCAGAAATGATCATCTTTTTAAAAAGTTGTACATCCATGCGTATCTGTGGTTCAGTGATAAAACCTCTGGTTCCATTTCTGTGTCATCCAGCAGTGAATCCAATTTTGGTACAAAATTATGCATTTTTATTGTTATGTTTATTTGATTTAATGATGCTACAATAATCTTTCTAGTATACTTTTGACTGATTTGTAAAAAGATCACCTAATAAATTTGGTGTGTTCCTGTGGAGAAAATAACCTGACCATGCATGATTACCACATTCTGATTTACTGCTGGTCTTTTCCAGTCAGCTCAAAGGGTTTTTGGATTACTGAGAGTCTCATCTGTCTAGAATGGGGTCATAATATTTTGTAGTTTAAACTGTTAAAATGTTAGAGCAGTTTGTAGAAAGAAAACACTTTCTTTATTACGACTGCATTTACAGCTACTGAAGATTACGCCCATAACCCTGGTTCTCTGAAGCAACCACCATTGTTTCGCTCACAGACCCATTGTAAATCAGACAACCTCACCTGGGTACTGTCTGTTATTCAGTATAAATGAGTACAGCTGATAATACCTGACTGGAACAACCTTGTTCAAAGTAAATATTTGGGATGCTGCGCTGGATGGTCCATTGTTATGGGGAATGCTGTAGGAGAATGAGACAGGAAGAGTTGACTAAGGACTGTTTGTGTTAGGATTTGTGACTCATATAGAGAAGGCCACAGGCTGACTGGTACTTTCCATTGCTTGGTCCTCTCCAGGGTACTCAAACAGCTTCTAGGCCTGTCTCATGCCATGGCCGCAGACAGGGATGTAGTCAGTCTCTCCATCCACCACACACACACTTTTATACACACACAAATTAACCATCGCCTCCTCACATTGGACCTGTTCTTCCATTAACTCCACCCAGAGGCAATAAATACAAGCTCCATCATTCCGCAGAGTGGATACAGAATCCTGAGTGCTTTGAAGATGACCTGTGGGAATTACTCCATCCACGCATTGTACTCTACCATTCATTGGAAATATAGGAGGGACGTAAACAATTTTCTTAGTTAATTTTGGCATAGTAATGATATATAGTGTTCGTGCAAATGCTTTTGGATGAGAAACGGCATCAGTGTGACGCCTTGCGATTCCACACATTGTTGTACTCCTCCGTACGGTTAAAGAAAATGGTCTCCGAAAGATTGTCTGTCGGACAGTGGTTCAGCTGCTTGCACATGAAAGAGAGCTGTCACTGCCAGGCCACATGCACAAGCAGCTGGGGTCACTGGGTCTGTGAGCCCACTGTGTGAAGGAGAAGCACTATGAGAAAAGGAAACAGGAGCGAGAGGTAAGGAGAGATACAGCAACTGCTTCTGTGACGGTGTGTGTGTGTGGCCTCTGACTGTGTGGAGCCTGACTCCTCCCTGACCCTCCCTCCCTCCCTCGCTCGCTCCCATCCTCCCTTGTTCTCACTCTTCAGCAATACAGGGATCGACCGAGGCAGCCAGTCCACAGCGTTAGCCAAAGGCACACAGACAGCAAGGCAGCACTGATATACCTCCCTGTACTCTACACAGAGACCAGCAGCTGAACTTCCAAAGTTCCTTCTCCATTCCAGCAGCACACGCTCCCTGTAAGGTAAGGTTGTGCTGATTTAGTTCTGCTTGCACATTTGGTGGTGGTGTGTTTTAGACTAGTCTTAGCTGGGATTAAATATTAGGTTCCTGCTTGGTTGTTGATCTTATCAGTTAAAATGTGCTTTCATTTTCATGTTGACTCATTGGGGGCAGTACACTTATTGAAATGCCTGGGTAATGGAATATGGAAGAAATGGAATAGGTATTCCAAAGCAGTATCAGTTAGTCCAAAAGTACCTAATTATCTGTCTACAGAAATATCTTAACATGCTTTACATTTAGACATGATATGGACTGAAGCATTCTCATTCATTGTAACTTACTGTATGTGATTTTTCCCCAGTGATAAGATAAAACGGGGCATCTATATATTCAGTCATTTTCATACTTGAAAGGCACATGTTTTTTGAGCTTTCAAATCCTTTCATCCAGTGCTCTCTGTTAGACATTTCAACGCTGCCTCTGTCTAAATATTTACAAAGTAGTGGATCATCTCCCAATCAGGACATCCTGCTGTGTTTATGTAGTAAGTCAAGGATATGGTATTGAGAACGAGGGTTAGGCAAGCAGACTGTAAGTGGAGGGACTAAATGCTAGGACCGACCTCTTGTAATGATGAACTGTTGAAATAAGCAGACTTAGTCATTCTTCACTGCCTCAACAAGCAGTTGGTCAATGAGGTAAGTGATGCATCTATTGCTTTTCCTTTGTGCAATGTTTGTTCACAGTTCTATGCTTCTGTAGTCCTCGGATACCTATTTTAAATATTATCATCATTGTCTGTAATTGCCTTGTCACTGTGCACATGGTATCAATTTGGCTTGCTCTGTATGAGCTAAATATGCTTAACCACCCAAACAGCCATTAATGAGGCTCCAGATAGAGCAAAGCAGGTGTTCCCAACATCGTTTCCCCAGGGCCTCCGTTTTACATAAGAAAATTGTGATGCAGCAAAATATTTATTCCAGTTAGCCCATTTTAAATACAACACCAGCCTGTTTTTATTTAATTTCAGCGACCCAATGTTGTTGTTGTTGAAACTATGAATGACAGTGTTTACTGCTCAAATCAAGGAAGCTGCCACACCCTCGCATGGCAATTTGAGATCCAACATAGTGAGGGGAAAGCCACTCCTCTCCATCCCAGTGAGGGCTCATCGTTTCCTCAGGCCTCACTGAATTCTATTGTTGGTCTAGATCTGATGTTCATGAGTTCCTGCTCCCCTCCGCAGTCTGTCACCCACTACTCTGTCTGAACCACCCGCTGGATATCCACCATGGAAACTCCGGGTCAGAAGCGAAACATTCATGGTGGGACCACCACCCCCAACTCCCCAGCCCGCATCACCCGCTTGCAGGAGAAGGAGGACCTGAGTCAACTCAATGACCGGCTGGCCATTTACATCGACAAGGTGCGCTCGCTGGAGCATGAGAACGCCGGCCTGCGAATGCGCATCACCGAGTCCGAGACGGAGATCAGCCGTGAGACGTCGGGCATGAAGGCAGTTTATGAGACGGAGCTCGCCGACGCCCGCAAGACCCTCGACTCGGTGGCCAAGGAGCGTGCCCGCCTTCAGCTGGAGCTGGGTAAAGTCAAGGAGGAGCACAAAGAGCTCAAAACCAGGTAGGGCACATTATGGGTTTCATCTCAAGTTTATTAGGGAATACTGGCTGTAATGATGGCAGGAAAGTTGTAAACAATGTCATCTGTATTGGCACTAGGTGAATCAACTTGGAATGTGTGAAATGTGTTGTGGTTCAGCAATAATTCACTCGTACCTTTATCTGAATGGAAAATCGAGCAAGTATTTTGTGTTCTTCAGTTTCACATTGATTTAGTGTGAATATGAAAATGATTGCGGTGAATTTGTTTAAGCATGTAGTATAACTGGTACATCTCTGTGACATACGATACTTTCCTACAATCAGCTACATTGTAATAGGCATGCTAACCAGACACACACTAATTGTGTCATTAGACAATAATCTGTGGTAATTTCATTTCCCTGTAGGCTTCACTAGCTACAGTCATTCTGAAAATTTTCCACTAGTACAGCATGTTCCAGACCACCGTCTATAAACTACTAAAACATCAACCAAGTCTACGCTCTACAAGTGTTATTTCTGTGGCAGCCTGTCACTGAGTTTAAGAGAGGTAGTGTTTCCAAAAGCAGAAACAGTCCCAACGGTCCCAATGTCATTTTGCCTCTTTGTCTGGCTGACTGCATGGGATTCCCCTGGTAGCTTGTGCTAGTATAAACAAAATTGTAGACACCTTTGGCCCACTTGGGGGAATCAAAGCAAGTTTTTTTTCTTAATAAAGTCAGCTGGTAAATTCTTCCAAGCATCTTGGACAACTGCAGGCCATACCACCTGCTGCAGAACTCTTTATTCTTCTTTCCACTGATTGTCCTTTATGACATTGGCCATGTGTATTTACAGTCATTGCCGTACTGCGGAATAAAGTTCGGATCAGATGCGTCCTTGATGTTTTGCATGATTAATCTTGGGGGAATCTTTGATTCTTGCACAGTATTATGTACATATACTTGAAACTATAAATGAATCATGTGAATCAAATCTAAAACATCCAGCTTGTTCAATAGTTGTAATTCTTCACTTTGCATTGAGAGAATGCTACTGTATGTTGAATATAAATTTCTACCACCACTTATAAGACTTACTGAATGCAGCCAGGCGCTGATGCTAAAGGTATCATTGTTAAGACCTTTCTTTACAGATTTGTACGTTAGACAGCTCTGATGAGCCTTAATGATTAACAGGTATATCCAAGCCCTGGCAATTTAATCAAAAATGTACCCTCCAGCAACAGAAGTGTAGTATACTGTCAGAGAAAGGCTAGTACTGTACTGACATCTTCTGGTTTGGAGGCATTTAACAAGGCTGATGGTACAGTAGGTAATCTGTGCTATCGTAAAACAAACTGGCTGCTGACATTTTATAGGGGTTTAGTGCCATTTTACTTTTCTGTTGTATGCTTAATCCACACCTGGATAATGTAATACATCGATTTTGCATTAGAATGCAATTAATCTGGCATTGTTAGCACATTTTTAAATTTGTCAGAAAACTTGTGAATTGCAACATACCTGACATGTTTTCTGTACATTCCTGGTGGACTTTGTTAGGATGGTCCCACAGCTGTGTGAGTTTAGGCCCCCAGGGGCCACAGTTTAGCTTTTTACTGTAGGCTTTGCAATGGGAGCACAGCCTTGAAAACAGCTTTTTCTATTTAATTTAACATGCAAGCAATGACATACTCAATGCTTTTTATTATGCAAACACTGTTTAATTAAAGCCTGTATCCAGGCTAACAGAGGTAAAGTGGTATGTCATTTAATTTACAAATTGAAATTTTTCAAAGTGCCTAAAATCTATTGTGAAGTTTAGTCATTTTATAGATAAGTCACTTTGGTAACAACACACAGTCTGGTAAGAATATGTATTTTTGCACTGGAAATAGAGAAAATAATGTTGCGTTCTCTGAGTATTCTCTTCAGGTGAACAACTTTTACAACCAATCACAAGTTTGGGTAGGTGGTACGGACACTTCGGCAGAAATTGTGCAGTGACATCACATCCCTCTGCTTGTTACATTTCCGATACATTTATGTGCTTAAATTTTCATGCAAAGTTGTCCAATCGCCTATACTGTAGTCATTCAAAGATTGAGGATGTAGCCGTCTGGCTTGAGAGACTATTTATAGATTGAACATGATCCATGATAAAGTTCTAGCGCTAGTTCCATAACAACAGATGCTAAAAAAGTAGCATGTAAAAAGACAGACAAGCAAACTAAACCAAAGCTTGTATTACCGTCACACTTTTTTCCTAGCCTTTTGGGGAAGGACCAACATGTAATTTGGGTGAAATATCCCTTTAAACCTGAAGAATGTTACCTGTTCACTTGAAGAGGCTGAATGTGTCCACAGATAACAGCGTAGCTTTCTGTCATTAGCAAGCAGAAACCTGTATTGACTCCACAAGAATGTCTAAACACTTTTGGCAAAGTGCAAATCAGTTCACAGTGCGTCTGAGTACTTTCGATCAAAGTAGTTAAGTTGATGGGGGTTTATTTCTAGATTATTATTTTACTCACATACAAAGATGTTAAAGTACCATCATTTATGCATTGGCATGCCCTTCAAAGGAATTTGATAGTAGAGAATAGGAAGATTTCAAGCTATGCCACTGACAACACTGTCTTCATACCTCAGTGACTTTCAACACGATGAAAATTGCAATGTTGATACAACACCGTCTGTACAAGACTCAACATTAACAGTACCGTTGTGTTGTCACTGGGTTCTTGTTGAACTCATATTTAGTGAGGGTGTGGCTTTCAGATGAGTGAAAAAGTGAATGCATCTCTCTGTATTCTGTTTAAACACCAAGCCTGTTTAATCAGTGAGTGGTGGCTGAAGTGCCATTGTAGAGGCCCAACTGAAGAAGGAATAGCAACACTGTAAATGTTATTTTTTTAAGAAAAATAATAATCTCGATACACATGGGGTTAAATAATTTTACTCAGGCGTGCGGGGTACGGCCAGTCTTACTACTCGGCAGCCGGAGTGTTTGCCAGTGTTTGGTTGCCTTGGCAGCCAGGGTGTCTCAGCATAGACATGTGACGTGGTGGTGACTCAGAGGCTTTTCAGGGCTGTGGGATTGTGGGACGGTGCTGCTGACTGGACTCTGGGAAACTGGTTATTTCTGGATGTCCAGAGCAGAACAGTTTGTCATGGTAAGTAGTAGGTATTAAACATATTTATCTATATATTTCAAATAGTAATAACGTTCTTTGATTTCTTACAACTACAGCCCTATCAATAAGATATTTTTTATTACCAATGGTGTTGCTAAAAACACTACAGTACAGAAATATTCAACTAACCTCTATTGATTGCACTGAAAGGTGCAAGTAAATGTTTAACTTTCTTATCAGAGACAACTCAACATTACTCTCCCAGCACTATGACTGACAATGAAATATAAAATACCACTTTCTGTAAATTTGTTTGGCATCCAAAGATTTTCATGCCTAATTACTGTAGGCCCTCAATGCTGTATATCCTAGCCCAGCTCATGTACAGTACAAACTAAAGCACTGTTTGCTGTGTCACGTAACTGTCATTTACCATGTCCTATGACTGTACAAATTTGTTCACAGACAACACATTAGACCACTGCACAAAAACATCTTTGTTTCAACAGACTCATGCAACTTCCCTTGGCAGAACACAGCAGGGCTAGGCTGCTTAAATACAAAACCTACATAATTTGACAGTTGGATTAAACCTAATTTGGCTAAAGCGGAGTTAGAATAGTATACTACAACACATATTACCCACATATTCGGAATGCACAGCTAAAGCGTTGCTGGGCTACAGCGTAATTGCTCTGGTGCAACATGAGCCACAAGGCTTGGCTCAAAGTTACACATTCAGACACACCCTCTAGATCGTAAGAGCGGCAGTGTACCGGAGTCTTGTGCCCTTGGTCTTCACTGGCAGAACTCTTTTGACCCCCCCCCCCCCCACACACACACACGTATAAGGAGTGTTCTGTATAAACAGTGATAGTATACAGGAAGACGGGTGATTGGGAGGAGTAGGAAATATACATTTTTCAAAATAAAAGTATATAGCTTCCAAGCCAACTTCATGATAAATGTTAGTAAAAAGACTAATGAGGTCTAAAGATGCCTGATGAAGGTCTCTGAATTATTCAGTACCATTTACATTTGCAAGCATTGACATTGTGCGAGGACCTTTTCCCTTTTGCGGTACACAAGAAGACCCACACCAGTCCTGCCAACAATTTGTTCTCTGAATCACATTGCTAGTTCAGCCATTAAGAAATGTTTTCCTTTTCCAGTTTCAGCAGAATTTTTTTTACCTTCTTTACACCTAGAAGAATACACAGGAGACGTGTGTACTGCATACGGTTTGAAAAGGAAATACCTTTATTGTCCCTTATTTAATGAAGGGATTTCAAAAGTAAACAGCCTCTCCCACTACCGTATCTCCTGTGTGTTTTCTCCCTGGCTGCCACACCTGTTATAACACAATGATCTCTATCACTGAGGGTGTGGTAGGGCAGTTTAAATCAGGCCCTACAGGCAGATCAGATCAAGCACAAAAAATGATAAATTGATCTGATTTTCCAACTAATATGGGTTGTCTTCTAATTGTTTTAAAATGGACAGAATTTTCCATTAGATTCCAATGGCATGAACAATGAATATGGACATGTCAGGCTACTGCATGCGGTTTGGTGTATTTTGGGCAGTGAAGTGGAAGTGGTTACCATGCCAACTTGTATCGCTTTAGGACTATCGGGGAACACATCAGGAAATACACGCATAAACACATTTCCTTCATTGTTTTTTTTCTATCAGTTTTCTTTCTTTAGAGAAGACACCACACCATTTATAGTAGCCTTACTGAAGAGGACTATCCATGGAATATTCAAAACATGTTCAGGGCTACCATACAGTCTTCCTTGTCTCGGGTCCAGTAACAGAACTTGTGTGGGAGTGGTGCCCAAGGGGCAAACTCTGAGGCTGAAAAATGAAGCCAACCCGGAAGTACCAACATTTTGGTGTATATTGCTTATTTCCCTCTATCTATCAACTCGGGGGGGGGGGGTTCTTAACTCATCTGTTATAAAATTTATAATTACGGTGCACGGCCTAAATGAGTGACAGACATGGTGCATGGCCATTTTTGGTTATTCGAGAGTGACGTCGAGTGAAGCTCCACCAAGATGGCGATGACTGTCTCCGCACACAACAAGCTTCAAAATCACTTTTCAGAAACCAATGGGTGACATCACAGTTACTACGTCCATATTTTTTTACAGTTTATGGTGGTGACATGTGTTTATCTAGCCAGCATAAGGCCACTCATCTTGCTCTATACTCAATGACTGCCTACTGCTCAATACACTATTTTACTGACTGGACCTTCAATTGCAAAACTGTTTGGTCATCCTAGGTTAATTATATTTAATTATGTGAAATATGACAACTTTTTTTTAATCTCATACACTGCCATTAACTGTTTGTAGTAGGTGCTAAGGTAAAATAAAAAATGAAACATCTCAGTACTTTATATTAGGCAAGTGCAATGAAAAGTTGAGTGGTTTATTTTTAGGTCCTAATATTTTCAAAACACAATTTGATTATGATCGGTAACCAAGGAGTAAAGTGATAAATTTAGCTCAGGGAAACACGCTGGCCTAATTAATGCACTACATGTTCTCAATCATGTGACTGCCTGACCAAAAGGGGGAATCCACTGAAGGCCGTTAAAGTTCTTCAATGAGTTCCCTATGCCCTAAAATAGACAGGAGCAAGCATTTTCTACTTGCCAGTGAATGACAATGTAGTAATGCTATTTAAATTGTCTTTTGCACTCCAACATGCTCTCACTGCAGCCTGTTTGCTCCCACTACAGACTCGTCTCCACTACCCCACCATGTCTCAAGTGGGCAGATGGTTAAAGAGAATGACAAACAGTTTTGTGCATGACCATAACATTGCAGAACAGAAATTTAGTAGAGTGAAAATGATTTTTACCCTTGAAAAAATAGATTTTAGTATTTTTGTTTTTCAAAAGATTGCTTTAAAAAAGTTTGTTCCCGCTTTATTGAAATTAATTAATTTATTAGGAATGAACCCTTTGCTTTGGAGGAGAAATGTGTGACAGCTTAATTGTGCTAGCTGTTCTCCCTGGAGGCCCAGCGTCAGCAGCCTATTCTCTGTTAACTCCCAGGAGGCCCAGCGTCATACTGTAGCACCATGATTTCAGCCCCTATCATGTGACGCACGTCGAGGTACTCAGGTTCACCAGGACCACAGCGGTCTGTCTGTGTAGCATTCATTATTATTATTATTATTATTATTATTTTTTTTTTTTTCCAATCTGGTTAAAAACAGAAATCAGTGTTGACCAGTTTAAAATAGTCAATGTTTTTAATCTTCAACTATTCTTTTTCTGCTTTTGATTTGTACAATGGTTCGTTGTCCTGCTTGACGACTTATGATCTTTCACACATACTTCTGGGCAGCACATTTCAATGTACAATGCCTTGAAAATGCTCTGATTTCATAATTACTTTAATACGTTCAAGGCCTCCAGTACCAGGGGCCAGCACCATATTCAATTGTAGGTATGGTGTTTTCTTTATCATTTTTATTTCATCACCTATAAAAAAATACCTGGTCTGCATTGCCAAAGACCTTTATTTTTTATTCATCTGTCCATAGAACATTTTCCCAGAAGAATTGATGTTTCTCTATGTAGGGGTTGGATCATGCCTTAAACATTTTTTTAAGAGCAGTGGCGTTCTGTTTGACCTTTGCCAATTAAACTTTTTTTTTTTTTTTTGGGGGGGGGAAAGGTCAGCTTCAGTATTTGACAACATGGTTGTCATTGTTCTATATTGTGCATCATTTCCAATCCCACTTTTTTGTTTTTTTTATTATTATTATTGCATTATTATTATAGCATTCATTATTATTGATTTTACCAGCATTTCTTGTTATTTTTGTAACCTATTCTTTAACCAGGAACATTAATTAAGAACCCGTTCTTTTTTGCAGCCATTATCTGTGAAGGATATTACAGGGGGTGGACGAGCAATTCGTTTTAACAGACAGATTTTTTTATTTCTGTAGCGGTCACAGGATTAGAACCAGACACTTTCCAACACCAGTCAGATGCTTCACCAATTAGGCCACTACACTGCTCCTAAACGCATGGTGTATAGGCCACGTGTTGTACTGTCACCTGCTATAAGATAAAGGCTTATTGGGGGTCCGCGTGGCATAGTGGGCTAAGTCACTGCATTGCACGTCAGTCTACATCATGATAGTCACAGGTTCGATCCTTACTATGGGTTCTCTGACTTTCTTCGGGCCTTCTGCACAAGGCAGCGCAAATTTGGCAGGCTGGGATTTTTTTGTTATTTAAATCAGATTATCTATCTTGTCACGTTGCTTTCCAGTAACTCCTTGTGTCCAGATCGGGCACCTGTGGGTTCAATTGTAGAAGTATAGTTTGTGAACGTAATCCGTGGACGATCTGACTAAAGGCTTCTGTGTTGGCCTCACAGTGCGAATAGAATCAACGACTAGGGAGACGTGGTTCGATGAACCATGTGCGCACCCTTCGCCATCCCACAGATCTGTGCAGGTAGACAAGGCAGGATTAGAGGGAATTGGGAGGGGAGAAAAGTGGGGAAAATCACAAAAGAAATAAGAAACAGGTTTGTTGCTTTTTAAATATGGTAAAAATGTGTTGTTGTTAGGAGTGCTTTCTGAAAGCCAAGTACAAATAGCATTTCAATGCTGATTCCTCAGTGGAGTTTATATTAATAAATGACCTTCAGAAAATTGTCGTAAAAAATTGTCATTAACAGCATGCACGTTTTCTTTATTGTTCTTTTTTTGTGTGGATGTTAGTGTCTACTGCATTCTTCCTAAGCTGTTCAGTATTCAACCCACAGCGATGTATAGGGCTGCTTCACCATTTACAGTAGTTAAAAAACATGGTATGTTAATGGTCAACCTAGGCAAGTATTTACTGTCTAGTCCCATAAATCCTTTTGTTTTAACATACAGCATCTCCTAGGCCCCAGGGCTGTGTGGGTCTGAGTGGGGCTAGCAGGAATATACCATGCCTAGAGCTGTGCCTACTCTCTGTGCTAGCCCTTCTAAAGTATATAGCAATGGAAAACAGATGTGCTGATGCTGGAAACGCCATGGTCGCTGTGTAGAGCTGTCTTTGTTAAAATGTATGGAGTTCTGCTAATGAAAGAGTAGAGTTTGGACGTTAAGTGGAACAGTGCTATGTTCCGAGAAGACATTGGCAGGCTTGTGTGTGTGTGTGTGTGTGTGTGTGTGTGTGTGTGTGTGTGTGTGTAGAGGTTGGCTCAGAGTTTCCATTGCACTTTGGTTCTTTTCAGGACCCAGCCAAGCTGAATGAGTCATCCGCCCGCGGACGGGTAAATCAACTTAAGATGCTATAGAATTCATTCACACACTCACGCTCACTCTACACAAACACATTGTACAGTAAGTACAAACACTCATGCTTATGGGACACACTTTTACATGTGCAACTAATGTAAAAATGTTTGAGACTTAAAGGAAGTTCCTCATACAATAGAATACACTTCTCACTGGAATGTTCCCATTGGTAGTGGATGAAGTGGGTGTGATCCAAATATGCCTGTCTGGTTGTGTAACTGGAAGATGATTAGGCCTACAAGAACTCTGCAATGTCATTTACTCTCATGTACATTGAGATTCTCCATTTCCAAAGCCTATTTATTCCATGTCTTTCTGAGATATCTCCCAGATGTTTAGCATTTAACATAATCTTGTTTACTGGAGCCTATGCAAACTAAGGTTTGTTAACTAAATTTTGCATGATTCTATAAACTATCAATATTATTTGTAATAAACTCCCCCTCAGGACACACGCTCATTAGGTTCAGGAATGAACGATGCCAGCGTGTGGACCTCCGGGATAGCACTTTACAACAGTTTGCGCTACAAAATGCTAAAGACTGTTTAGCATTGTTTCTAATTAGTTCCACACAGTCTACAGTATTGAGTCCAATAATGATAATGTTAGCAATACTAGCTAGCATTATTAATCTTCTAATTCACCTGGAACCACAGTATAGCTTATTATTTGGCTTCATAAAAGAGTTTATTTTATGTAATGGGAATATGTTATACAAAGGTTAGCTGCAATATGTTTGAATGAAAATACTGATAAGATCATATTGAATATGCAGTAGCCTGAATTCCTTCTAACCGACAGTATATCAGTTAATGCCATTATTATCTAAACTTTACTACAAATTCAAAAACTATACAGGCTGCTACATGTTAACACCCATCCAGCGTGGTTTTGGTGTAAGAATGGATATATCTTGCTACCTAATTTCCTGGTGTTAGGTTACGGTCCTTCAAAGTGTTTTAAGTATTATAAGACAAGTGTAACCATCAGTAAAATACAAGAAAAACAAGTTCAACTGTCCACTCTGGTTCTGCAGGTTATAAGTGCTCAGTGGTTAGGGAGTCAGTCTTGTAGTCGGAAGGTTGCCGGTTCGATTCCAGACTGCCAAATGACGTGGTGTCCATGGCCAACCCTGTACTTACCATAATTTGCTCTGGATGAGAGCGTCTGCTGTATGTAATGTAAATAATAATGTCAAACAACATCAGGAAGCATACAATGGTACTGAAATGTTTATGAATGTTTATTTCAGCTTAAATATGACCTAATACCTCATCCGTTTTAGATAGAGAACACTGTATATATGCCTAAATGGAGTCTGAATGATAGGGCACCAGACAAGTGACTCAGATCATGATGAATCACTAACTAATCATTAACAGAACAACCAGGCTTGTCACTCACTGAGCCAGATATATAAAGGGCCTTATCTGTGGTTAAGACATGTTCCTCTTTGCTGGCCATTAGAATATTACGCTGTTTGATAGATTTGAAAAAAATAATGCATTTTCAAAAAAGGGATGTACTAGCTGAATTTCAGTCCAGTTCAATCAGAATGCTAATTTCTTGCGCAGGACATTGAAGCGATATGACTTGGCCTGCTTCTCCTGCTTTACCTGAAACGGGGTGTTGAGGCCCCATGCTGTCGCTGCTGAAACACTGGCAACTCTATTTCCATCTGCCCACGTGGATGGTGGTGAGTGGGTGGTCTCTGGCTATGGCACCCTTCTTACACACGCACGCACGTGCGCACACACACACACACACACACACAGAGCAGACACTTGCAGAATGAAAACAATCCCCGCCTTTGTGTTTTGATCCCAGTCGAGACAGTAAATTATCATTTGCCAGCCTATTCTTCACTTTACATTTTGAATGTTAGAGTATAACTGATTAGGAAATTCGCCACTGCTGCTATGTTCACATAAACAACATTTATTTGAAACAAAAGTATGAAATATGTTGTTGAACTAATAAAGAAATAAAACAACCAATTCATGGTCTGAATACTGAACAATATATCTTTGAAACAAACTGGAAAAACTCTGGCACATACCGGACTGTGTAGTCTGGCTGTTGGCCTTGGAAAACTACTGCTTTATCTGAACCTGTTTCTACTTAAACTCCATTATTCAACAAACTTCATTTATTGCTTACTTTTTCCATTCGTATTCTCCATCTCCAGAACATTTCCACTTTAAACAGGGAAACCTGATACTGGAATAGGGTGGATTATTGTATGATCTGGAGGCCTATATGTTGTCTGTGGGAAAGGGGAACCCCGGGTATATATTTCTTTTTTCTCCAGTGTTTTAACAGTGACTCACAGAGGAAGTACACCTTCACTGTTAATACTGTTTGTAGTAGCAACAGAGCAACGCCTGATTGCCTGTGTGACTCTATGAATATCTGGCCTTTCCTATTACTGTGATGATTTAACATTTACTGCCTCAACTACAGTCCACTGTGTTGCCTCAGTCACACTGAGTATGGCAGAAAAACATTTATTGTCAATAGAACGCTGCATTTGCCTTGCAGCATGGCGGGGCTGTTGCAATGTATTTTTGTGAATGCTGTTCTAGTAGCTATCTGTAATAGTGATTTGATGTGAACTGTATGTCCTCTTGAATGTAATTGATAGCATCCATTGTATTGTTGTGTGTTCTCCACAGTTGTCAATCTTTAATAATATTTTCGAGAGTGTGTTCTTTGAAAAATCTGGTTCACATCAACATCATGGTAAACATCCGTTGTGATCTCTGCTTTTGGCTGGGCTTTAAATTGAATAATTATTTAGACATTACTGGTGCCAGGACATTAAAACCCTTCAAGACTTGTGGGTACACTGCATGATCAGCCATATTGTAGACATTATATGCTCCATTTTCCATGAGGGACCCTAGCAGGGAAACCTCTCCAAGACAGAAACACTTTTTCATCCAGTTTTCCTAAAAATAAGCAACAACAGTCAATGCCATTCCATCACATTTTTGAGAAATGGCATAGCCTACTTAGTAAGCCTGACAAGAAGGCCGGTGTTGTCATAGCAACACCAAAGCAAAACAGCAAGGATTGTGGGTTTTTTCTTTTTTTCTTTTTGAGGAGGCAGACTCCATTCCTGTCATTGAGGTGGACAAAGATAGCAGTGAGTCACCAAGACTGGAGGCAGAACCAACACATTCTTCTGATATTATTTTTACTCTCACTAACTCTCTCTCTGTCTCTCTCTCTCTGTCTCTCTCTCTCTGTCTCTCTCTCTCTGTCTCTCTCTCTCTCTCTCTCTCTCTCTCTCTCTCTCTCTCTCTCTCTCTCTCTCTCTCTCTCTCTCTCTCTCTCTCTCTCTCTCTCTCTCTCTCTCTCTCTCTCTCTCTCTCTCTCTCTCTCTCTCTCTCTCTCTCTCTCTCTCTCTCTCTCTCTCTCTCTCTCT